>MU933877.1:0-17274 GCA_036418165.1 Cooperia oncophora
ATCGGTGTCATCTTGAGGGACTCGCATGGAGTCGCTCAGGTGCGCCGTGTCACT
Source organism: Cooperia oncophora (assembly GCA_036418165.1). NCBI lineage: Eukaryota > Metazoa > Nematoda > Chromadorea > Rhabditida > Trichostrongylidae > Cooperia > Cooperia oncophora. The sequence goes on from MU933877.1 coordinate 55, forward strand.
GGAAACAAGATTTTCCGCATCCTTAAGGCTAAGGTACGCTTTTTGTTTCCGGATGTAGTTCAGGAGGTCTGCGTCGCGGTATCGCGTTTGATCTAGCAGTTCTAGTTAGCTGACTAAAGATGGACTTTTGGCGTCAAATCAGTTGGGCCATGACGACCTGTTTAAATTGGCTTCACGGCTCTATTTCAAAAAACCCAGCGGTCAATAAGTTCTTAATACTAAAGTACTAAGGTTTAGTACTAAATGTGCACTCCGCAGTGCCTATTTGTCCTCATAACCAACCTTAGGCCTAGAGCACAGACAAACAGAGTCGCTGAGTCATAGCCTCAAAACATGCTCTACATTAAACCTGAGCCTCGGCTAAAACAAGAAAAAAGCACCGACCGAGTCCACCCCCCCCCCCCCCCCTCCCCGATCTGATCGCGCGATTGAGCCGCACAGTGCAGGTCTGAACTCATGTCATTCTGGTCTTTATTTCGCCAAACTTGAAAAGGAAGGAATCTCAGATTTCTAACCCGCAGCTGTCGAGTTTTTAAGAGGCAAGTTATTAAGTGAATGGCACTGGACAAGTGCCATTTACTGCCATAACACAACTGATTTGACGTAAAGGTGGTGTCGGGTCAACTAGCAAAGAAAACTGACTAATCACACGATGTCGCGTCTGGGATATCCCGTTTTTTGTTCCGGTAAGCTTTTCCTGTCTGTTTGTTTTGTTCAATACAACTAAGTGAGGCTATATTTAGGGCATGGCCCCAGAAATCCCTGAGGATCTCTACCATCTGATCAAGAAGGCGGTCTCTATCCGAAAGCATCTTGAACACTCTCGCAAGGACATTGACAGCAAGTACAGACTGATTCTTGTCGAGTCCCGAATCCATCGTCTGGCTCGTTATTACAAGACTAGCCGTCAACTTCCAGCGACTTGGAAATACGAGTCAGCCACCGCTGCCTCGCTTATCTCATAAAGTTGTTTTTGTGATTGTTTGTTATAAATTGTTGAGTATTTGTGTTTTTTTTGTGCGCTCATGAAGAGGGGAATGGGTTGGCTAAAAATTCAGGAATTTAGGAAATTCGGCGCGTTTGGGGGAGGGCATTTGAAGGGTTCCTAGTGGTAACTGCCGATCCTCCTATGGAGACCTGTAAATTTCTGTTAAAGTATGGGAGAGCATGAGCACTCTCTACTTTTGACAAGTTTTAGAGGTCTCACCATCGTGAGATGTGTGAGCAAACAGAAACTAGGAGGAGGATCTAGTGCGAGTATGTCTCCCCTAAGACGAACAATGCTGGTAATTTTTGCCAACAATAGCTGCTTTTAATTCTCGAGTGCTTTGGAGTTGGGAGGGGGAATGGAACATTGCGGCTAGGAGCGGATATCGGTGTCGATTTCGCGGACTACAGGATTCCGAAGGGTCTTAAAAAGGGGGAGACGGGCAAGATAATTGTAATTTACCGCTCCGCCGCGTACGGCGATGGGCACGACGTTTTCTTAACTCGTATTAACCTGTCGATTGGAGCACCGACTTTCATGTAGAACCCGTCATTGTGGACATTCATGACCCTCTTTAGTTCTGAATTGCCTGTTGTCGCCATCTACTACCTGGAACCATCGTCATTTGCGGGCGCGACATCGCACGCGACGCCCACAGCGCGGCGAATTACGATTCTCTTGTCACATACCCCAATCGACAATTCGGTTTTGATTCGATTGATCGAAAAAAGGAAATAATTTTTCACACGGAAAATGGAACTCGTCCGCAATAGGTAGAGTTGGCGGTGGTTACCATGACGACCGGGAAGAGAATAGGCAACAAATGTCGACGCTAGCATGCTATTGCGGCAGATGTTCTCCTGATTTTCGGCAATGAAGGTAACTGTAATTTTTTGATCATTATTTCCCATGAAGGGGTATCCCATTACCGATTTTTACACCAGTGATCCGCTGAATCTGGATAGAAACACTAAGTAAACCTCTTTTTAGCTTTTACTGCAATTGAGGCTCACTTGCTTTTTGTAGCTGAGAGTTATTTGGGACACCCTGCAGAACTGGATCCCGGGAACTGCTCGTGGGGAGAACATTCAAAGAATTTATATCACTAGGATCAGGCAAAAATCCTCACTTCCTTTACGAAACACTTGCACAATAACTCTTCAAATGTTCCCCCCCTAAAAGGTGAACAGCGCCGAGATTTGTTCACAGTGAGCCTTAAAGAAGTGGATAGCCCTATCTTTCTGAAGGAGGACCCCAGTCGCATAAGATGACCCCTCTCAAATTAATTTCTCAAACAGCTAGGGATGATTGAGAACAAACTTATGTGGGCCTGGGGGGTTGCAGAGCCTTCGCAGTTTTGCGTTAAACTTGAGGCCAATGGCTGCTTTTTTGAAGGACGGTACATATGTGAGCGCAGTGTTTGCCCTTTCTTTTCTTACATCGTAAAAGTGAGCCTTCTTGAGCTTTCGTACTCTATTAGTATGCATTATTATTTTCTGTAGACGATTTTGGGGGCGCAGTGAGATCAAGGGTAGCGTAACCCTTGTTTGATTGAGATATTCTGTGGTTTAGTGGGAAGATAAAAAACGTGGAAAAAAGAGAGAAAAAGTGAGCACAGAACCAAACGCCCTTACGATGTAAGTACACGTTAGGCAGCGTTCAGACTTTGCGATCACGAGCTGTAACGCGCGTCATTGCGAAGTCTAAAAGTTGCTTCAAGCCTGCACATCCGTTAAGATCCCACATGTTTGTTTAGATCAGGTTCTCCCTGACCTACTTTTGAGGGTGCATTTGAAGGACTCGTGCAAAACATGCACCTTCATGGACATATGGACTTTTGCTCTCTAAAGGGGAAGGAGCTCTGGCTTGGTAGACCACTTTCAAGTATAGCAATTTGAATGATATAAAACCACTCTTCTACACGGACACGGTCAAATGCCCCTCCAAGATTACTAGCGCTGATAATAATCTATCCATGCGCTTAGTGATTTCAAAGACGGCATTCGGAGAACAAAACCAAGGGAGGCACTCAAGTAAATGGATTCACTGACCCCGCCCACTCACGCACACCACGCCTATCGACAACAGCGAACAGCAACGCTGAAATACATCTTGACAGTACTGTGGTGCCCATTATTCCAGAGTTGTTTGATAAGTGAAAGAGAGGAGGTGAGGTAGGACGCGGTGGAAGCCGGCAAAGGATTGCAGTTGGTGGAAAAGTGCTGGCGCGGGCGCCAACACGCCCCTTCCCCTGACACGCCGCAACGAACAAGGCTGTATATATTGCATACAGGGAGATGCGGAACGTGGGAGATGGGAAGCGGCGTTGTGCACTTGCGCCATAACCGCGCGCTCAAGTACCAGACATAACTCTACTATAAGCGTTGATTCTGGCGTTATCTACGTGCGTTTCAGCTACTTTTCCGGATCACTGAAGAGACTGTTGGTCCGGGCAAGACATGCATCGCATGGCGACCAAACGGCAGTACACTTGCCTTGGCCAGGCAAGTTTTTAGGGCTAATGTTTAATAAGATACCCCTTCCGAGTGATTCCGTACAATTTCAGTGCCAACAAATCCGTGGTGTTATACGATAAGAAAGGAGCAATTATTGATGTGCTGGATGTATCCGGGTAAGATTCGCTTCGTATAGTGCGTACCTTTATCGATCCAACTGACAGGCCGCGTCGCTCACGCGCGCGTCAATTCACCATAAGGGGACCACCGTGTGAAATCGACAATCAAGACAATGATACAACTACGTGTTCCAGAAATGTCATCGACATGGCGTGGGATAAAGAGGGTGATGTTCTGGGTATTATTGTCGATGCATCATCGTTAGCGATTCTCTGGAATATGAACACTCGCGATGCAGAACAGCTGGAAACCGCTATGGGAGCAAGGTATGAAATATGAATTTTTAAGTATAGATGACCACTATGCACGGTACGGTGCTAGGTGCCCCGAGCAAGCACGTCACACGTTAGGGATCCCCAGCAAGAAGGGTCGTATTTGCCTGGTTTTTCAAGTTTGATACCCTCGTTGGGCGATGCTTTTTTGAGGGAACAGTGGAGAACTTAAGAACCAGAGAACCCAAGAACGTCGTAGCAGTTTGGGGAAATTCAGGAAGATAATAAGTAGAATGGGGGATGTGAAGTCGGGGGTCGTATTTTGCGAAATTCGGAAGGGTGGGTATTCTTCAGTTTCGCGTTATCACCTACGAGGCTATACGGGATGGCTGAGAGGCTAGGAGCTATAGGGTAGATGAACCGTTGCGCACATTCCATTATTCCACATTCCTTAAATGATAGGAGCGTACAGGGTACAGCATCGTGATGTGTGAAATGGTAGAGTGGGTAAGACCCTCCCCCTCCGAGAGAGGGTGTCAGTACGACCACATATGAGGGTCTCGGTACGACCCCCCCCCTTCCCCAACACCTACCTACCAATTTCCCACATTTTCTAGTCCAGTTTTTCACCCAGAGATTTTCCGTCGAGCGGGGAGGGAGTGGGGAGGGGGCAGCGCAGCAAATTTCTCTCAACGGCACATACGATCCCCCCTCTCTGAACAACGACCAAATACGACCCTCCTCCACAGCGGGAAAGGATGTCCCCCTATGTGTTTCACAAATGATGCTGTACCATGGGGGTAAAGAGCCCACCCCGGAGCTTCAGGTAGCAGGTGCTCAGTCATGAACCAGTAGCCCATCAAAACCTCATCAGTAGAGAAAGAACCGAAAAAAGTTTAGGAACACCCTGAGCACACCCCACCCCCCCTACTCCCCTCTCTCTTATCAGTGAGGCTGGCGCCTACGATTTTATTATGAGGATGAGCCTAACCAGCCTCGTCTCTAGCTCCTTTATCTCGCATTTCGATTGACGAAAGTGTGGTATATTCTCTGGGAGTGCGGGCAACGATGAAAAATGCACGGAAGCCTTTCACTGGCACTTGATCGCGGGAACTGTCTTTAAAGATTGCAAGCTGTACTAATACTGGCGCAAAATAGCGACTTGCCATAACGAAACATTAAGCGCTTGCGGGATATATCCTACCGCGATCCCAAGCTATATACCTACCCGTCGCAGTGCTCCGCCGGTATGAAAACCAAATTGTGAATCATCGACGAGGGCACAGACTGTAGTTGTGAGAGGGAACGAAGGAGTAGGCGTGCTGGGCCACGCCCTTCTTCTGCTCGTTCACGTTCTCACAGACACCGTTCAAACTAGCCGATACTCTAGAAGAGGGTGCAGGCAGAAAATGGTGATTAGTTCCACTGCTGACTTGCTTCCGACAGAATAAAAGTTTCGTATTGGATTTCCAGAGAACTTCCATCGTGCCTTGCTTGGTCTGTGGCATCGCCTTTGCTGGCTATTGGGAACAGCAATGGTAATCTGTTCATCTACAATCAGAAATTGTCCAGGTAAGCCAACAATTGACATGAATTTTGCCCTTATACCCTCCCAATTTGCTTTTTCGTCAACATTTTTTCTTCATACTCGTTAGCGTTACTTTCAAGTTTATAAACATTTTAGTTGCTCACTGTATAGATATACGGGAGTAACTGGTTTTGCCTGTGCTACTCTGAACTCTACTTGGGGCTGAAATAGTTGGGAAGGCAATGGGTTAGGACAGGTTAGGACAGGCCACGCCCACTCCTTTGTTGTCTGCACTCTCACCGTCGCCATTCACACTTACCTAGCACTGTCTCGTTGAGTGAGCGCAGACAAGCAGAAAAAGGCGTTCTAGCCATTGACCTTCTCTTAATCCGAAATTATGATTATCGCAACGAAGTTAAATAAATAATTCGAATTCTGCTAAACCAGTAAACTATTTAATGTTGCAATATTTATAGAAAAATACCGGTTCTTGGTAAACATCAACGAAAAATCACCGGTGTGGCAATGACAAAGCAGAATGAGATCTTTGTGCTGTAGTGATGATAACACGATCACTGGTAAGTCCAAGCGTTCAACTGTTTGTCATTCAGTCTTCTCGAATGGAGGATGAGCCATACATTTTTCAAATCCCCAAAATTGTTTTGGCTAATAAAATCTACCAGTGTGCCAACATCGTTTGCGCACCCGACAGTTTAATGTCTCAAAAAGAAGGGCGCACCTAAGCACGCCCAAGCTGACTGTCTCCGCCCACACGATCAACGCAGACTGTACGATCGAACGCGCTAGAGCTCGACACCACAGCCCCAAAACCGAACGAGGTTAATGATGTAGAAATTCTGAGGAGATAGATGTTGTTTAGCACATGCGCGCTGCTTCGAAAGCTGCGGAGGAAGGGTTTTGAAACGCATCACGTGCTCTGCATTTGCACCAGGACTCAGTCCAAAGTATCAGTGCTGCAGTGTCAGTGCTGAAGCTAGGAAACATGGCGCCGTTCAGCCTGGTAGGGACATTTCGCTGGTATCGATCATTGCCGATGCCCTTCTCACCAAGATAAGACGTGTGATGTAACAGGAATTAGTAAAAGAAATAGCGAAGCAGAAAAGTACCCCCCCCCCTAAGCCGAACAACGCTAAAGTAGTCTACTGATCTGCGCACGTTGCCGCAACGTGGAGATGTGTTAACTACGCTGTGAAGAGGGGTCTATGTACTCGAGTGGGTGGGTGGGAGGGGGGAGGGTGGGGAGGATGTGGGCAGCTGACGATGCCCATCCTCCGGTGGCTCTTCTCGTCATTCATCTATCCCCTTGCTCGATTACAGCCTCGGTGTTTAATTGTACTAAATGCTAATTCTTCAGTGTCATCAGCTGAAGGAGAGACGCTGAGAACGCTGACCGTATCCGGTGAGCCACACGATTTACAAGTCGGTGAAGTGAAGCGACCTGGAGGGAACGTGGACGCGATTGTAAGTCACGCCTTCCGTTGATACGTTTAAAGCCAACTTGTTTTTATGTGTAATGTAATCTATCTGCGAGATGAGGAGAGGTGGAGCGGAAGAGAAACAGAATGATTGTCACGCTCTGCGTCTCTTACCGCAATCGATAACCATATGAAGGCGCTGTTTGGCGGTGGGGGGGGGGTGAGGGGCATTTTGCACTTTAACAACTTCGCATCGACGTGTCAACCCATCTAGACAGCCTCACGCTTCACAAGAGTTCACAGGTTTCACCAGAGTGAGACTTGTAAACCAGAACTAGTGAAGCAACAAAGTGCAAAATGCCCCCCCCCCTCGGCTGCGCCCCATATGCATGACTATTTATGGTGTAAATCTGCTCAATTTCAGGTGAGCGCTGTACTTGCCAAGAAGACGCTATTTCTCTCAACGCTGTCAGAAAAACCTGCAGAAAAGTTGAGCAATGACGCAGAAAATGAGCACTCGATGAATCTTCAGTTCCAAGAAAAATACGGGGCAATCGTTGCTCATGTTTGGTGAGTAGGCTCAGCTTGTCAGTTCAGCGCTATTTTCGTCATATAAGCCAGGCCTTCGACATTTTTCGGGGCCAAATCGTAGAGAGCAAATTTCACCCCTCATGCTGAGATTTCAGGTACAACGATGGCTATATGATTGTCGGCTTTGAGAAAGGTTTTGTCGTTTGTATTTCTGCTCATCCATCCGAAATGGGACAGGTAAATATACTTCTCACCAGACCAGACCGCACTATTAAAGGCAAATTCCAAGCTGATTCTTGGGTGGAGTCGCTTTGACAAATGCATCATTTTCATTGATTGAACCTCTTCTTCTGCCAAGTCCAAGAAAGGGAACTTATCGGTGAAGAAAGGGCAGAAGCGTGAGTCGGCTCCGCCCATGCAATCGCCGCGGAGTGGCCTTGAATTAAAAAGAAACTGACGATAGACAACGTTGTGACAGAACGAACCACTATGGAAGCACATCGAGGATGAACCAGAGAGGGCGTCGTACTTAAGTCGCCCAAGGCAGGGTACGGTAGTTTAAGGGGCCACGTTTAAGGTTGAGGCACCATATGCCTACCGAGGCACAACCGTACCACGGAAACTATCGCTACCGCTTCTGGGAAAATTTCCGCCCACTCACCGTTACACGCTCCCTCTCTCAAATTCGCGGAGCGCGCCACTCGGAGAGCTGGCACCCTTAAGTCACTGTTAGGCCAAACTGTGTTCAAAAGCCACAATGACTATCAGTGGAAGTAGAATACGTGGAGCATCCTATTATGGGACTGATCAACACCGAAAGCTTCAAGTTTCAAGCCATTTAAGTATTGTTCTTTGTACGTGGTTCAATTATATTTAGGAAATCTTCAGCGTAGGCGAATACAAAACCTACTTAGCAGCGGTAACGGTTAGTCAGCCTTTCGGCAAGGTACTGACCGTTGGTGATCATCAGTAAGTTCTCATCATTAGAGCGGTGAGAAAAATCGTTCTACTACGGCAAACTTTTTAGAATCAAAGTACGAGAAATGAGAGAACTTAATGACCTATTTGTGATCATGGAGGTAGACACCGAAAAAGGTTAGTTTGCTCTGGAAAGCGCGCATAGGACGAAAGGCGAGATTCTGGGCGAATTTAAATGATTGTTCAATATCATTAAATTCGGGCTATGGAGGCTTTTTATCAACAAATTTGACCGTAGCTGGACGTCAGACGTATCCCCTCAACGATTCGTTCTATACGGGCATCATCGCTTTCTTTCAATGTTAATGCCCACTTTATGTGTTACCTCCTCTTAACGGCGCTTGCCATCTGATCCTGTGGGCGGAAGTAACTTGGAAAGTCGCGCCTTGTCATCGGTGAGCCTTTTCTTCCGAGATGGCGAAGAATAGGAGCGCACCAATAGGTGATGTGCAACGGCCCAAGCGACTCCGCCCACTTCAGCATCAGATATGCTTTTGAAAATGAGCATCAATTTTAGATTTATCACAAGTGGAGTGCTCAGCTGACGGTCAATTGGTGGCAGTAGCGGCTCGCGGTGGTGGGGTGAGCGTGTATCTCACCAAAATGCCAACAATGGGTGCAGCTTATGGGAATACGGTAGCCGTTCTATCGTCCCTGAATCAGATCACATATCTGACCGAAGGCGACAAGGTTGTGGATTTAGAACAATTTCAGAGGCATAGTCCACGTTGATGATATGGGTGGAGACAGTCAACCATTTGCGTCTTTCTCACTAGCTTAGTTCCACCTTTTCGAAGGGAGGAGCGCACCAGTAATAGAGTTATGACACTGGCTGTCTCCACCCCTACGTTGAACGTGGGCTTCGCCTCTATCGGTCGTCCTTTCGTGTAAAAACACACAATATTTTCGGAAAAATATAATAATGAATTTTCAGCAGAAAGGTGTTGTGATCAACATCGCAATAGAGCCGTCACTAATCGCTGTTGGGCCGTACCACGTTGCAGCCGCGACGAATAACCGGGTCTGGATCTACAATATCTCCAATGCAGGTTTGGATTGCTCAGATAATGGGCTAGTCTGAGTGAAGGATAGTTCCAGAACGGCGCAGTTTGACTTAGAGGGGACATTTTGCACTTTCACTACTTCCCATCGACGTGTTGAGCTATCAAGTGGAGGCCTGTAAAATCTTTTGAAGCTACGGAACGTCACCAGCCAAAGTCTGTAGAGACCACCTGTCAAACCTGTCAAGTCCTGTGGACACCCATGGCAAAATAAAGAAGTGCAAAATGCTCTGCCCGTCCAACCCTAGCGCGACGTGCAGGCCTTTCCAAGGGCTAATGCTGAGTACAGAACTAACGCTAACGAGTCAGGGCGCAGTTCGGCTTGGTGGGAGCATCAAACAGGACCTAATGGAGCTAACCTCTTGTGAAGACCTGTGCACTCCTGTGACCAAGGTGCCTCATGCATACCATTTCGCATTTCACAGAAGCCTACCTGTCTCTCCGAAGTGTGACCAGCCTATTGACACAAACTAGTAAAAAGAAATAGCAGAACTAGCTAAAGGAACTAGTGAATGTGAAAAATGCCCCTCCCAACCGAACGGCGCCCTGAACCAGCATTAGGATATGTCATGCTCACTTAGCTGTTTAGCTATGCATCCTGTAGCTCGATTACCTAGCGCGCATCTTCCAACTGATCCCACTTGGACAATTCCGGTTTTTTCTGCTTAGCTTTCTCACTACTTCATTAGGGAACGCTTTCCTCCATGAGGGAGACTTGGAAAGGTCGCTCTCCTACGCGCACCCTTTTAGTTTCCTCCTGGCTTCCATAGTATAGTGGCTCCGTCCCAGTTCTTCAGGAGAAGTTCTAGAAACTTTTTTTCGCTCCCGTTGAGCTAAACAGATTCGTACTTCCTATTCAATATTCCCTTATTGGTGCGCCCTCCCCATTACACCCAAGCACCCTTCGTAAGTCAGAGCAAGGGGTGCATTAGTAGGGAAAGCTCAATGGCGGTAAAATGCCGGTCTCAGCCATTCGATTGTCGGCCGCTATTTACCGTTACTGCCCCAGCAATTGAGCCCGGTCTGACCGCCCCCCCCCCCATTTTTTTCTCCGTAAAAGATTTGCCGAATGTTGACCCTGGGTATTCTGACCTCCTGAATCTGAATATAGACATTTCACACTAGCCCGAACTCCTGGGCGCCTGCCGCCACAGGCGCCGATGAATCTGAACTACTTTAGGCGCAGCACCCTGTAGCGCGGGCGGCAGGAGGTTTTGCGCCGAGCGGATGTGATATTCGTGATCAGGGAGTCAAACCACCCCTGGAAGCAAGTTTTCAGCGAGTTTGGTGATTTCGACTATTTTGGCGCCGGCGCCCGTGGCGCGGGCGCCAGGAGGTTTCTGGTTAAGCGGATGCGATATTCGTGTTCAGCGAGTCGAACTACCCCTGGAGCCAAGTTTTCAGCAAATTCTGCCCACGGAGAAAAAAGTCGATCAGGAACTGGCCTGATTTCGGATGGCTGCCGGGCATAAAGGTAAATAGTGCGATGTTCATATATGTGTTTTTTAAGGGCAACCCGTGGCTGAGGGTGAATATTTATCATCTGTTACCGACATCAAATTAAACGACGAGTTTATCTGTGCGGTGATGGAAGGCAAGGCTAGGCTTCATCGGGTGGGTTCCACTTCATTGATTTCAAATTCTGAACTTAATCTCTGCATAGGTACTAATCGATATGATCAATAACCGGTCCTTTTAATCATAATCTAGAAGGTGCCCTTTACAGATCCTCAACTCCGAGTCAGGACCCGCCATGACTTTCCCGGAACCGGCAAGGAATTCTCGACTACTTGCGGCAGCGCTTTCAAATCACTTTCTTGTCTTCAGTACAGAGGTGAGCCTCTGCATCTTATTAGAGCCTTGGAAGGCAGTTACTGAGTGAACTTAAACTGCCAGTCCAACTACTTGGTCTTCTTCTCGCTGGAAGAATGTGGGTGGTGAGTGGAATATCGGCATACAACTGCCATACGACAGCTTTGCCCCGATCAGGAGGGACTGCGGGTCGCCATTTTTGACGAAAGGGCTCAAACATGGGTTTATAGGTAAGTTCAGCTGCGAGCTTTCAGAGGGAATGGAATGGACCTATTTTCTTCTTTTTTAGTCCTGTGGACGACTCTATGCACAAGTTACCGGCTGTCGGTTCTGCTATACATGTGAGTTTTTCTTTGGGAAAATGTCGGGGGGGGGGTGTTATTCATGCAGCAGGAGCTATTTAGTCACCTCCCAGACTCTACCATTTTCAAGAGACCAATCTATGATCACTAGCTCTGTTAATTCACTTTCGCGATGGCCCGATGGGCGGGGACCCACAACTATTCTGTTTTACATGATGCTCCCTTGTTCTGATACGGTAAGGCCGAATCTTAGTGGCTCGCCAGTGAGACGGCACTATAATTATGTAGTCTCCGCCCACGTCATCTACCGGACGTTTCTGGAACCCCGAATTAAGAGTTTCTGCATGGGTTTGAAGGGCAGTACCCATCATGGCACCTATCTGTCACCGGTTTCCCGAAGGCTGTTGTGGCTTTCTAGATAATGTTTTCGTGATCGGGTAACAGCGCACTACGCGGTAGGGCTCCTGTCCCCCCACGTTACTTTTATCGAGTTACTTTTGCAGTACAAAGCGGCACTGTGGGAAACATTCACTATCGACCGAGACACATTTGTTGTCTACGACAACTCCAACATCTACGTCTATTTGCTGAATCGAAGCCCTATAGAAGGTTGGCCATTCGGTTCTGTTCTGGTTTACGCCTTTGTTGTTATCCAGGATTGTTTTTAAGTATAGCGCGGGCGGATGCGTCGCGGGTCACGCCACAAACTCTAATCGATAATCAGAAAGTCCATTTCAGATGAGTCCGTAATTTACGTTGGCAGTACCAAGCTCCCTTACGCTCACGCACCGCTTATGCTTAGCAAGGTATATGGGACTGAACTGCTCAAATTTCCAAATACTATTGTTTTGCCATCCTGTTTAGGGCATCGTGCACTGCCTCACATCATCAGGCAAAACTAGTGGAGTCCTACTCGATAGCCACAGAACTGACACCGTACTGGAAGGGAAGTCTCAGGCTGTGGTAAGCACTAATTCATTTCTAGCTGTTGTTCGAGGAACTTCTAGTTGAAGAATTCCCCACATGAAACCAAGCAAAATCAGAGAATAGGCGAGATCTGAGTCAGCTACCTCAGCAAGAAGTTGTGCGTCTAGATTTAGGTTCTTATTGTAGTAGTAAATGACTATTATCTACGTCTAACCCAACTTTTGGGATTAAGGCAAGAGGACAAGAAGACGAAAAATGGACATAACAATAGCACGAACGGATCGAAGTCAGCTGACAGAGGAAATCAATTCTAACATTCATATTTATACCGAAAAATACCTAACAAATCAATAATTCTCAAAGCACTTTGGAACATAGCACTAAGAATTAAAATGTACTCAAACGAAGGAACACGTACAGTACCACGAAATAGAAGAAACGGAAAAGGAAGTCGTGACTGTGGGGCAGTCAGGTAGGACTGAAAGGAGTCGATCGTTGCCAGTAAGAAAGGTCGTCATCATTGATCGAGATCATAACTATCAATCCTTCTCAGGTACGGCACGCTTGCGTGCGAACAATATTTGTTTAATACGATCCCCTTCCCCTGCAATTTTGGCTTAATAAGATCCCGAAATGCTTCCCCTAGATTCGTCGTTGAGCATCAGCGGGGGAGGGGACAAGGTGAGTACCTCCGATTTGGATTCAGAAATGATCAATTTAGCTCAGCAGAAATAGCGAGATCGGTTAGGAGGAGGGGAGTTTGAAGCCCATAGCGCGTGTGAAACGGATAAACCAGCTGCCATCGGCAAATTCCTTCTGTTTCCGAGTAAAGATAGCGGAAAAGCGAAGGGGCACATCAACGGCGTCGTTCTGGTGTTCTCTGAAAGGATATCAATTCCAGGGGATCGCCATTTGTAGAATTTCGTTTTTTTGAGTACATGTTCGGTTTTATTTCAGGTACGTGATCTTCTGAAACAAGCCCTGCAACTGAAAAAGGTAAGTGATTTTATGGGCCGAATGGTCCATTTATATGGGAGGTATATTATTATTATTATTCGATTCCTGATATGCTGATGAGAAGTCTAGAGCTTCCAAAAACTTATTTGCACCTTTTTGGACAGTTTTATAGATGACTGGTATCCAATGGCATTAAAATGGGCAAAAGAGCAAACATGTCTAGTTGGAAGGACCATTGTGATACCAGTCAAGCTAATAAAAACTGTAAAAAAGGTCAAATAAAGTTTTTGGAAGCTCTAGACTTCTCATCAGCATATCAGGAATCGAATAATAATAATAATATACCTCCCATATAAATGGACCATTCGGCCCATAAAATCACTTACCTTTTCAGTTGCAGGGCTTGTTTCAGAAGATCACGTACCTGAAATAAAACCGAACATGTACTCAAAAAACGAAATTCTACAAATGCGATCCCTCCTGGAATTGATATCCTTTCAGAGAACACCAGAACGACGCCGTTGATGTGCCCTTCGCTTTTCCGCTATCTTTACTCGGAAACAGAAGGAATTTGCCGATGGCAGCTGGTTTATCCGTTTCACACGCGCTATGGGCTTCAAACTCCCCTCCTCCTAACCGATCTCGCTATTTCTGCTGAGCTAAATTGATCATTTCTGAATCCAAACCGGAGGTACTCACCTTGGTTCCCCTCCCCCGCGCTGTGCTCCAACGACGAACTCTAGGGGAAGATTCGCGGGCGAATTCTTATTAGGCAAAATTGTCAGCTGGAAGGGGATCGATAAACAAAATTGTTCGCAACGCCAAAGCGTGCCTGCTGAGAAGATTTGGTACGCCTGTGATCTCGATCAATGATGACGACCTTTCTTACTGGCAACGATCGACTCCTTTCAGTCCTACCTGACTGCCCCACAGTCACGACTTCCTTTTCCGTTTCTTCTATTTCGTGGTACTGTACGTGTTCCTTCGTTGAGTACATTTTAATTCTTAGTGCTATGTTCCAAAGTGCTTTGAGAATTATTGATTTGTTAGGTATTTTTCGGTATAAATATGAATGTTAGAATTGATTTCCTGGTCTCAGCTGACTTCGATCCGTTCGTGCTATTGTTATGTCCATGTTTCGTCTTCTTGTCCTCTTGCTTAATCCCAAAAGTTGGGTTTGACGCAGATAATAGGTCATTTACTACTACAATAAGAACCTTACTCTAGACGCACAACTTGCCTTTCGAGCGTGCTACTCAACATCTCGCCTATTCTTGATTTCTTGCGTTCATGTGGGGAATTTCTTCACTTTAGAAGTCCTCAACAAAGCTTAGAAATGAATTATTGCCTTACCACGGCCTGAGACTTCCCTTCTCAGTGACGCGGGGTGTCAGTTCATGTGGCTACGCCAGTAGGACTCACTAGTTTTTGCCTGATTGATGTGATTGCAGTGCACCCGATGCCCTAAACAGGATGGCAAAACAATAGTATTTGGAAATTTGAGCAGTTCAGTCCCATATACCTTGCTAAGCATAAGCGGTGCGTGAGCGTAAGGGAGCTTGGTACTGCCAACGTAAATTACGGACTCATCTGAAATGGACTTTCTGATTATCGATTAGAGTTTGTGGCGTGACCGCCGAGCATTCGCCCCGCGGCCTATACCAAAACACAACCTGGATAAAACAAAGGCGTAAACACAGACAAACAGATGCCAACCTTCTATAGGGCTTCGATTCAGCAAGTAGACGTAGATGTTGGAGTTGTCGTAGACAACAAATGTGTCTCGGTCGATAGTGAATGTTTCCCACAGTGCCGCTTTGTACTGCAAAAGTAACTCGATAAAAGTAACGTGGGGGGGACAGGAGCCCTACCGCGTAGTGCGCTGTTACCCGATCACGAAAACGTTATCTAGAAAGTCGCAACAGCCTTCGGGAAACCGGTGACAGATAGGTGCCACGATGGGTACTGCCCTTCGAACCCATGGCAGAAACTCTTAATTCGGGTTCCAGAAACATTCCGCGGTAATGGAGTGGGCGGAGACTCATAATTATAGTGCCCGTCTCACTTGGCGAGCCACTAGATTCAGGCTACCGTATCAGAACAAGGGAGCATCATGTAAAACAGAATAGTTGCGGGTCCCCGCCCATCGGGCCATCGCGAAAGTGAATTAACAGAGCTAGTGATCATAGACTGGTCTCTTGAACATGTAGAGTCTGGGAGGTGACTGAATAGCTCCTGCTGCATGAATAACACCCCCTCCCCCGACATTTTCCCAAAGAAAAACTCACATGTATAGCAGAACCGACAGCCGGTAACTTGTGCATAGAGTCGTCCACAGGACTAAAAAAGAAGAAAATAGGTCCATTCCATTCCCTCTGAAAGCTCGCAGCTGAACTTACCTATAAACCCATGTTTGAGCCCTTTCGTCAAAAATGGCGACCCGCAGTCCCTCCTGATCTGTGTGGGCAAAGTCTGTCGATATGGCGGTTTGTATGCGATATATCACTCAACAACCACCATTCTTCAACGAGAGAAGACCAAGCTAGAGTAGTTGACTTGGCAGTTAAGTTCACTCAATAACTTGTCCTTCCAAGGTCTAATAAGATGCAGAGGCTCACCTCTGTACTGAAAGACAAGAAAGTGATTTGAAAGCGCTGCTGCAAGTAGTCGAGAATTTCTCGCCGGTTCCGGGAAAGTCATCGCGGGTCCTGACTCGGAGTTGAGGATCTGTAAAGGGCACTTCTAGATTATTGATTAAAAGGAACGGTTATTGATCATATCGACTAGTACCTATGCAGAGATTAAGTTCAGAATTTGAAATCAATGAAGTGGAACCCACCCGATGAAGCCTAGCCTTGCCTTCCATCACCGCACAGATAAACTCGTCGTTTAATTTGATGTCGGTAACAGATGATAAATATTCACCCTCAGCCACGGGTTGCCCTTAAAGACACATAATACGACAATCGGCACTATTTACCCTTTACTGCCCCAGTCATCCGAAATCAGGCCAGTTCCTGACCGACTTTTTTCTCCGTGGGCAGAATTTGCTGAAAACTTGGCTCCAGGGGTAGTTCGACTCGCTGAACACGAATATCGCATCCGCTTAACACCAAACTCCCGGCGCCCGCGCCACGGGAGGCGCCGGGCGCCAAAATAGTCGAAATCACCAAACTCGCTGAAAACTTGCTTCCAGGGGTGGTTTGACTCCTGATCACGAATATCACATCCGCTCGGCGCAAAACCTCCTGCCGCCCGCGCTACAGGTGCTGCGCCAACAAATAGCTCAGATCACCGGCGCCTGTGGCGCAGGCGCCAGGAGGTTTCGGGCTATGTGAATGTCATATTCAGATTCAGGAGGTCAGAAATACCCCAGGAGACAACATTTGAGCCAAATCTGTTTACGCGGGACCGAAAAAAATCGGTTCAGACCGGCTCAATTGCTGGGGCAGTAAAGGGTAAATAGCGCCCGACAATCGAATAGGCGGAGACCCCATACCCATTGAGCTTTCCCTACTAATGCACCCCTTGCTCTGACTTACGAAGGGTGCTTGGGTGTAATGGGGAGGGCGCACCAATAAGGGAATATTGAATAGGAAGTACGAACCTGTTAGCCTCAGGACGGGACTGCAAAAAAAGTTTCTAGAACTTCTCCTAAAGAACTGGGACGGAGCCACTATACTATGGAAGCCAGGAGGAAACTAAAAGGGTGCGCGTAGGAGAGCGACCTTTCCAAGTCTCCCTCATGGAGGAAAGCGTTCCCTAATGAAGTAGTGAGAAAGCTAAGCAGAAAAAACCGGAATTGTCCAAGTGGGATCAGTTGGAAGATGCGCGCTAGGTAATCGAGCTACA
>MU933880.1:0-10338 GCA_036418165.1 Cooperia oncophora
ACCTGCTCAAGGTCGCGGAATTCCCGTGGTCTGTCCTGCCAGGCGTATTAGTCCTGCTCGCGTTGGAGGATTTATCGTGCCAACTGCCTTTAACCTCCACAACTCCCCACAAGTTCCCTTTATCACGCAATATTATTTCTGGACAACTTTTTTTTAAAATTTATTCAATCCAATGAAACAAAGATTCCCATGCGCATTTCAAGGAAGTCTGGCGAAACAATTAAAAAGTGTGCGATTTTTTTCAGTCTTCCCCTTTAACTGTAGTCACTTCACACATTGAGAGGTTGTTTGTGAGCGCTGCAGATTATACAAAACACTCATAAAGTCGTGAAAGTCCTACTTATTCGTGAAATTCCTACTTATTAACTACGGAAGTAATCAAGGTCATAAATCATTCCGGACAAATGTGTAGATATCCTTGACAACGTAATAATACGTCCCATTGAAGGCTGCCGTTTATTCATTTCGCACGCACTAAAACTGCTTCGCGGTAAAACTATGGCGAGATTATTAATGAGGTGCAGGGGGGGGGGGCAGGAAGGAAGGAAGGAATCAGGAACGTTACATCAACGGTGGGACATTCGCAACAAGATCTAATCAATTTAAGTGGTCGTCCTGCAATTGTGGTAGTACTGCCGTAGGTACTAGTATGCAAGCCAAGTACTCTGAAGGCTAAAGACGTCCTAACGGTCACCAATACGTCTTAATGGCTGAGACATGGTGAACGAAGTGTTCGTAGTAAGTTACGGACATCTTTCGCTTTTTTTTGTATGAATTCGAAAACCGTAGAGTATAGCTTTCACTAATCAATCCTTTTCGAGATGCGACGCGCATTCCACTTTCATTCTTATGTTGGTTATTGTTATTGTAGCATTGTAAAATGCATATAACGAAAATGGGAAGGTGCGGCTGTGTACTTTTGTTGAACACATATGGGATGTGTTGTCCTGGGGTATTCCCATTTGAGACAGTTATCATCCTGGCCCGTGCTTGATAAAGACATGATTGCAATTGCCTCAGACCGGCAATATACCGCCAAAAGCGCAGTCTATGGGATGTGTGGTGTAGCTGCAGTAGTACCCTCTTTGATTACGATTTGGTCTATACAGTGAATTGGGCAGGGAGGGGGACGCCAATGTGCAAAACAGATGATTTTATGAACCGATACCAATGGTTAATTTATAGCAGTAATCAGTTTTGTGAGGGCAAATTTTGTCGTATGCTCTTTTAATTAAACCTCAGAGTTGGGGTGTTGAAAGGGCAACCCAAAAAGGGTGATAAAGTTCCTCTAAGGCTCAATATTGACGCGAATTCGGGAGCAGGCAGGGAGAGTGAAGGAAAGTTCCAGAAAACTTTGAAGAGGGAGTCCAAGAGAACGTGAATTTGCTGGAGTGGAAACGGAGAGAGTTGAAGTAGCTAGTTAACTAAGTTTCCTAATGTCGCTTGATTGTGGCTGCAGGTGATGTCTGCTGAAGATTTGCCATTCGGACGATGTTAGTGACGAATTTCAGAGAAGTTTAATGTTGAGATCTCTGCTACTAGCAGAGGCCAGGTCCACATAAATCGTTACTCCTGAGTCGCGGCGAGGGCGGAGTTATGTATATTGTGAAAAAGTATGATGGTTACGAACCACTCGTCAATGTACTCGACCACGACAGGGTAACAATTTATTACGACAACGCAATACTACTGAGGAATATAGATAAAAAAAACAGCTCCTGGAGATTCACGAAAAATGTACACAGAGAAAAAGGGAGAATGGGCAGAATACTTTAAGCGCACACGCAGTAGTAGAGCAAGTCGTTGTCCCCGAGGAAAACAATTCTCCACGCAGAGCGAACGATGAGCTAGAAAGAATAGGTGCTGAACCACTCAACTGCGGCGACGTCCGGAATGTTGTCGTGGCTCTGGAACAGAAGTAGTAATCGAGAATGGGGAAAGGCGTGAGCAACGCTGTTGGAGTAGTCGGCCGAAGAGAACAAGAAAACTCTGCACTAGTTTCGCAACGAATCCTTATATAGTCCGAAAGCCCGCCAAACTGCTTGCTCGCGCCCTTTCCCTCGTAGGCGTATTGATCGCCACCGCAATCGACAGATTGAGCACCCGTCATGCATACAAGAGCGCTCCTTCCTCAACATGCCCCCTCCCCTTATAGCGAGCTGTCCTCAGCTCGTCCGAGCTCCATTTTGCTGAACGCGTGTTCAGCCGCACGCTCCAGTTTTCTTTGGTGCCGCTTCTCTGTCCGCTTCAGGTGCCTTTTCGAGATTCGGCCATCCATTATCGCCGGCTTTCCTGACGATCCTTGGCCACGTCCTTGCTTCGCCGGAGTTCCTGACGATTTCATCGACTTTGGCATCCTGATCGGCTCCAAATCGAGTCCGTGCGCGTGGAGCTGATTGGACAAGTGGGTGTAGAACTCTAACGCTTGCTCGACAGCCCACCATCTGCGCGGGTCCTTTACTACTCCTACCCTGAGGCATGCCATGGAAACCTTCACTACACCAGCTTCGGCGGGGACCAGGTCGTGCCATTGTACAGCGAAGTCCGGATGATTATCCAGGTATCCGAGGAACATGCGTTCTCGCTTTCGCGTTCATCCGCGACCACGTGCCGTCCTCCTCAAACCGCGGTCCATTGACCATCCAGACATGCGCCCACAGCGCATCCACAAGTCGACTGCTCCCACGAAGGGTATCCACGAGTATGGGTCGTCCGGCTCCTTCGGTGGCAGTACCAGCACTGCATTTCCAACTTCATCTGCGAACAAGACGTTGTTGTTCCTTTTGATTTCGCGAAAGGAGCGGTAGTAGAACAAGGTCGTCCTCGGGCCCTTCAAGCAGAAAGTGAGCCTTCTGAGCACCTCCGGAATGACGACGACAACTCTTCCATGCTCGCTGGTCTTCCCGACTTCCTCTGCGACGGTCGTCCAGTCCATCTTGCGACTGATATTCCAGCCGTACTCCACTATCCTGGTGATGTCCCATGGCCATCCTTTGAGCATCGCATGGCTGAACTTCGCACCGAACGGGTACCATGCTAGCCATAATGGCTACGTGGGTACAGCGACTACGAAAGAATGCATATGCCGTGCCGACCGACTTGGGGGTGATGGCTAGATACGACTTGTCGCATATACGCTGTACTTTTGCCGAAATCGACCCCGCGCCCCACCATATGGCCAACACACGGGCAGCATCCAGAACGCACTCCAACCTCTCGTCTGCGGCCGGCTGAGGGACAACTGGGAGGAGATCACGAACGAAGGTGTTCTGGCTAACGCGGCAGCCCGACAGCGGGAATCCATTGCGACCGTCCATCTGGGGGAAGTTTTGTCCATCGCACTTGAACAGCATGTGCAAGAAGTGCATATCGTCATTGACATCGTACGCGTCCTCGAGCCTGAAAGACGCATCGATACATGATGTCATAGCTTTGCACATTACTGCTTCTTTTGCTACTCTTAGTTTTCGACCTTTCTTTCGTTTAGTGTTACTTTTAACCGGTTCGTCCGTAATTTCTTCAGGACATTTGATCAAAAGGTCAAATTGTACCCTCACGGGGTCCTCATTTACTCCTATTTTTGTGATGAGTGCAGAATTCTCGCTCACTTCGATAACTCTATATGGCCCATCCCATTCGCAGACCAATTTTGGGTACTTCGCGCGGCTTCTCTCGCGTGGCATCTTCATAAAGAACTCTCTCGCCGCCTTTAAACAAGTATGACGCGCTCACGTTTTTCTTATCATCATAATATTTTTTCATTCTCTCTCTATACTTCTCCGTCTGCTGACACACTTCTTCGCGGATCACTCGCAAACCACGGATGAGTTCTGTTTTATAGTCATCAAGATCAATCTGACTTAATCGAACCCTACTCTCCGGTAGTCCATTCAGCGGAATCACTGGGTCAAACCCGTACAAAAGGAAGAATGGACTTTCACCTGTCGCTGCATGAGGCGTTACATTATACGCGAAAACGGCATTCGGAAGCATTACATCCCATAGCTCAGGGAACTCTATCTTCTTCTTAAGTATTCTCTGTAAAGTCCCTATAGCTCGTTCTGCAGCGCCATTCTCCCGCGAATTATATCCTTTCGTGAACTGTGTGTTCGAATCCCAGAGATCTTTGTGAGTTCACTAATTACCTCGTTTACAAACTCGGTACCCTGATCCGTGTGTAACTGTCTCGGCCAACGGCCTCCCTCACATACCCATCTCTGAAATATCACTTGAGCGACCGAGGCTGCTCCCTTGTCTCTCAATGGATACGCTCCTAACCACTTGGAGAAGTGATCCACTAACACCAGAATGTATTTCATCCCACTGGTGCTAAGTCCCATCTCCAAAATGTCAGCACACACGCAGTCAAACGGTCTACTAGCTACAAATGGCTTTAACGGTGGGTATTTGTCGGCCGCGGGTTTGTTAGGAAGCATTCCCTGCAAGCCCGCACCCATTTTGCGAACATCTTTCTCCATAGATTCCCAAAAGACCGATTTCTTTAGTATTCGACACATTTTCTTGGCCGAGAAATGTCCCGCCAGACATCCCTTATGCGCCTCGTCAAACACTTTTTTTCTTTCGGACTTCGGTACTACGAGTACTGCCGTTCCATCTTCTCGGAGCAACTTCAAGACGCCTTCTTCTATAACGAAGTCAGCTACTCTAAGCCTATTGGTCATGCCGGGTAGCTTTACCTCTTCGTCTAGATTATTCGCTCTTAATTCTCTATAACGGTGCTGTAATCCTTATCATTTTCCAGCTCTTTTAGCCAATCTGGCCTCTCTGCTTCATGCACACTACACACATTTTGTCTTCTCCTGGGCTACTTATTCATCCGCCTTAGCATCGGTCGGTATTCCTCTTGAGAGCGCATCAGCGACAGCATTCGCCTTGCCTTTCACATGTTCTATGCTTAACTTGTACTGCTGCACCTCCAACGCCCATCTTAGCACTCTCGCGGAAACGTTTTGCCTTTTGAAAAGCACGGTGAGTGGCAAATGATCCGTCCTTACGGCTACATGCATACCGTATACAAGGTAGTGCAGCTTCCTCAACGCTATTATAATAGCTAGCGCCTCTAAGTCGGTTATGTGGTAATTTCTTTCGGCCCTCGACAGCTTTTTCGACACAAAATAAAGTGGGTGTAAGAAACCGTCGTGCCCCTCTTGCGATAGGACTGCTCCTACTCCGACCCTCGAAGCATCCGTGTACAAAATGAATGGTCGCTGTCCACTTCGTGCTGCCTCTATGTCAGGTTGCGCTAGCACCGGCGGCTTTATGAGTCGAGCTTTCAGCTCTTGGAACGCCGCTTCGTGAGCACTTTGCCACTGCCATGGTGATTTGCTACTAGTCAACTCAAACAACGGTTGAGCAATACTTGAGAACCCTAGGACAAACTTCCTGTAGTAGCCGCATAAGCCTAAAAAGGTACGCATCTCTGCGAGGCACGTAGGCTGCGGATAGTTCTGAATTTTCTCGATTTTGGCTGGGTCCGCATGCACTCCTTCCTTGTCCACTTCATGCCCAAGGAATGCTACCTTTTCCCCCAACAGCATGCACTTCTGGGGTTTCAGCTTCAGACTTTGCCTTACTCATGGCCTCTAACACAGCTCTCAGTACCTCTATGTGGCGCTCCTTTGTCTGTAGCTATCAAGACGTCATCAATGCACACGAAGACGTCCTTACCGAGTTGCTCCCCAAGGACTGTGTCCATGAGCCGTTGAAACCGCGCTGGGGATGTACACAACCCGAAAGGTAATACCTTAAACTGGTACAGCCCTTCAGATGTCACGAAGGCACTCTTTGCTTTGGCATCGTCCGATAAAGGTATCTGCCAGTAACCCGAGGCCATGTCCAGCGTGCTAAAGTATCTTCTGTTTCTCAGGCTATGCAAGATTATGTCTATTTGCGGGAGTGGATACGCGTCCTGCTTCGTATTCTTGTTTAGCTCTCGATAGTCGATGCACAGTCGCAACGATCCATCCTTCTTCCTGACCAGTACTACCGGCGACGCCCATTCCGACTGCGAAGCCTCGATTATACCGCGATCTAAGAGCTCTTTATCATTCCTTTGAACTTCCTTCCGTGCACCTAACGGTACGGGCCTCAGCTTCTGACGAATCGGAGGTGTACTGCCTGTGTCTACCTCATGTATCACAAGATTTGTTTGGGTCAATTCCCTATCTTCGACAGCAAACACCTTGTCGTACTCCGCCACAAGACCCCACAACTCCGGTTCATGCTGATCACAGCCTTCCCTGTTCTCCCTTAGGAACTGATCCAGTAACCGCTTCCTTTCGGACTCTTGTAATGCTGGCTTGCCCAACACCAACATATCCGTCGCTGCCTCCTCGGTCTTCACTGGGATGTATTCTACGTCATCTTGTTCATAATGGCCTACCTCCTGGCCTACCTCTCAATACTAGTGGCTCCTGCGCATAATTACACACCTGTATGTGCGACTCACCACTCTCATTCACGCAGCATATACCGGACCTCATGCCCGCAAACCGCGAGCAAAAAAGTATATCGCCAGGTCGCGTGGCTCCCTTAATTGATATCCACTTGACTTCACCTGGGGCCACGTATGCTCTCTTACTGACCACAGCTTTGCTCTCCTGGTCCGCAGAACTTATAGCAAATTCTGTCTCTGTCTCAGACAACGCTTCTCCAGAGTCATTGCCATCTCCTCCACTACTCGAAGCTACGGGGGCTTTTGTTTCGCTGCTCTCCCCTTGACAGACCAGATCGTACCCCAAGAGCGGGAGCGCATTGGTACCTATGATCAGAGTCTGCCCTTTCTGCTTCGAAACATGCATAGAAATGATGGTTTCCTTGAGTCCATTTTCCTTCACTGCAACTTCCACCACTGTCTCGAACTTCATCCGGTTACCTGATGCGTCGAAAAACGTTTTTAGTCCTATCAACGGGCCACTCCTTACGTACTGCCCGTTTCCCTTGGCATGGTTGAAAACCGTAATGGGCATGATTGATATTTCCGAGCCGGTATCAAGCAATGCCCTCCATGCTTTGATTCCTATCTCTATCTTTGTCATATGCTTCTTCCCAAAAGAAGCCGGTGCGGGACACCTTGGATGCGTTGTTCCCGCCTCGGTTGGTACTACATCCTTTCTCTCAGCTCTGCGAGGTACCCTCTCCTCTGACACCACGCCCGTTGCCTTGCTTCCCACGTGGGTGTTACCCGCTTTGCAATTTCTTGCGAGGTGTCCGATGCCTTGACATCTGTAGCATCGCATCTTTGCTTCTCTTTTATCCTGTCGACCCCCTTCAGCATCTCGACTTGGATGCTGTTTGGGCACTTGGGCCAGTTTGAAACTGCGCTGAGCCTTATCAAAACCTCCCTCCGGGGCTCTGACAAACTTGCTGGCCATTCGTCGCATTTCAATCCACTTGACTCGCCTAAGTCCTTTGCATTCCTAAGGGTCAGCTTTCTCCTCTCAATTCTCATAGCCGTATCCTTGAGGTTTGCGTATGCGTCCACTCCTGTTTCCTCCATGGCTACCAGTAAATGATACGACTCCGGCCAATGAACTAACTGTTCATACAACTGTTGTGCCCTCGTCGTTGCTAACGCGAGTTCATCCAACTCCGGGTACGCAATTGCCGATAGCCTCTCTAATTCCACGCAAAATTCCGCAACTGACTGTGATTCCTGCTTTTTAAGTCGCCTGAGTTTGCCTAATGCTACTATCCTCTTCGTCTGGGCTTCCCCTCGATACGCCGCAGACATCGCCCGCATTACCTCCTCAAAGGTGCCCCGTCTCAGCTCCCTGGGTAATGCCTCATACTGGGCCTTTGCCTTGCCAGATAACTTAGTCTTCAACAATGTCCTAAGCTCTCTATCTGACCAGCAATTCTCTTGGATATTTAAGCATAAAGGCTTCTTGAAACGACTCCCATGAGTAATCCATATCAGAACCAGTAAAAACACGCACCTCAGGTAACGCGATATACTTAAGATATGCACTCATGTTATCATTTCTTGTTTCTACACGACTTCTACCTCTGACACTATTGATCAAATCAGTTCTATTTTCCTCTTCACTAAGGTCGCTCTCACTATGAGTAAATCTTGACTGACCTCTGCTCAGCGGCATCCTCCCACAAGGTTTCGTGCCCATTCCGGATGGTGAGGCTTTCGCCCTCAGCCGCTCGTCTCGCCCACTCTGAAATGAATCAGGTTAACGAACAATGTTGAGCGATCATCTTGCGCCAGCTCTGCAAATTTCTGCTTTCCTACAGTAACCTTACCTGGCACGGTGTCGTCCACATTCCCTGTTACTCGGTGCCGCACCAGCTCAGCGCGCCTAGCTTGCACTCGTAGCTCCTCTATCTCGCGCTGCTGCGCCTCCAGCTTGGCCTGTAATTGGGCTATTTCGTCCTTCAAGGTGATACAGTTGCCTACTATTTCGTGTTTCTTCCAGCCCATAACCTCTCTCACTTCTGATATGACTAATGAGCCATTCACTAAGTCCTCAACCTTCCTCGCAAACTGCTCTGGACTGTAGCATTCTAGTGTGGTGGCTACCCCTCTGTAGCCCTCTCGCTCATCTCGCTTTGCTACGCACTTTTCCTTCAAATCCAACACCAGTCCCATCGTGTGCTGGGTTGCCCTAGCGGCCACTTCCTCAAACGACACCCTTTTAGGGATCCACCGACCGCCAATGTTTGGCCACCTCTGCCACTAGCAGAATCTCTATTTCCTTCACACTCTTTAGAAACGTGGTCACAAACCTTGAGCTCCGCTAGCTCCAGGTCGTTCTGGTCCACCGCCATCAACTCGTCTGCGTCCGACCCACGCGACATTTGCTCTGCAACAAGCACCTCATTATCCTGCGTGATCATGTCTCCAGACTCCGTCATAGTGAGGCAGTCCAGCCTTGGCGTGGCGTTCGGTGTTTCTCAAAAAAAAATCGATAATCGCAACGTCACCTGCCTCCCAAAAAAAATTTGGGCAGAGATTACCCTATAGGCGAGGTTGCAAGTACCGACTTTCTCGTGAGAGAAAACCGAACACCACACTGTCTCAAGGAGCTTGCGGCGAAAACTGCACACAAACTCTCTAGCAATGCGTCAATTCGGCAACCACTCGAGGCTTTCGCCAAGGGACTGCCAAACCACAAACGAAACGACGAACGAACGGACGTGAACTGAATTACCGAGGACCCTGTCCTAATCGAGTACCTACGAGTGGTGGCTTGGCCCCCAAGTTATGTATATTGTGAAAAAGTATGATGGTTACGAACCACTCGTCAATGTACTCGACCACGACAGGGTAACAATTTATTACGACAACGCAATACTACTGAGGAATATAGATAAAAAAAAACAGCTCCTGGAGATTCACGAAAAATGTACACAGAGAAAAAGGGAGAATGGGCAGAATACTTTAAGCGCACACGCAGTAGTAGAGCAAGTCGTTGTCCCCGAGGAAAACAATTCTCCACGCAGAGCGAACGATGAGCTAGAAAGAATAGGTGCTGAACCACTCAACTGCGGCGACGTCCGGAATGTTGTCGTGGCTCTGGAACAGAAGTAGTAATCGAGAATGGGGAAAGGCGTGAGCAACGCTGTTGGAGTAGTCGGCCGAAGAGAACAAGAAAACTCTGCACTAGTTTCGCAACGAATCCTTATATAGTCCGAAAGCCCGCCAAACTGCTTGCTCGCGCCCTTTCCCTCGTAGGCGTATTGATCGCCACCGCAATCGACAGATTGAGCACCCGTCATGCATACAAGAGCGCTCCTTCCTCAACATGCCCCCTCCCCTTATAGCGAGCTGTCCTCAGCTCGTCCGAGCTCCATTTTGCTGAACGCGTGTTCAGCCGCACGCTCCAGTTTTCTTTGGTGCCGCTTCTCTGTTCCGCTTTCAGGTGCCTTTTCGAGATTCGGCCATCCATTATCGCCGGCTTTCCTGACGATCCTTGGCCACGTCCTTGCTTCGCCGGAGTTCCTGACGATTTCATCGACTTTGGCATCCTGATCGGCTCCAAATCGAGTCCGTGCGCGTGGAGCTGATTGGACAAGTGGGTGTAGAACTCTAACGCTTGCTCGACAGCCCACCATCTGCGCGGGTCCTTTACTACTCCTACCCTGAGGCATGCCATGGAAACCTTCACTACACCAGCTTCGGCGGGGACCAGGTCGTGCCATTGTACAGCGAAGTCCGGATGATTATCTAGATATCCGAGGAACATGCGTTCTCGCTTTCGCGTTCATCCGCGACCACGTGCCGTCCTCCTCAAACCGCGGTCCATTGACCATCCAGACATGCGCCCACAGCGCATCCACAAGTCGACTGCTCCCACGAAGGGTATC
>MU933896.1:0-12630 GCA_036418165.1 Cooperia oncophora
GAGTAGTCTTCTATGATTGCGTGCCGCATCACTCATTACAAGAAACGAATTATGCACGTCCGATGATCACGGACTGCTTCCTCAAGTAATTCCTATTCCTTGAACGCTCGAGCAACAAATTCTCTCCCCACCGGGCCACTTATCTCTCCAGTCCAGTACAAACAAAGCACTGTCTTACCACGATACCTTTACACCTTCACAGTCTAGTGAGTTCCTGACAACCCCAGTGTCGTAAGCGTTATCATTACGCTGATCTCCAACGTCAAGTCTCAACAAATGTTTTATCTACTGTTTCATCATACCGTAATCTCAGGATACTCTCTCCTACGACATACGAAAAGATCCATCCTTTTTCACAAATTTCAATTAAGGTGATTGGATTTAGATTTAGAACTACTTCTTGATACTTCTTTGATCAGCCTCTTTTTTAGATGGGCCACGCATTCCACATCTGTTCGGATTCACTACCAGGGCATATCCAGTCGTTAGGGGGAGAACGAGGGAGGCGGGGAAGGGATTATGGATGGACACCTCCGATCTACTCCCAGGAACAGTAATTTCACGACGGTGCTGACAAGGAAAGGAATAAACGCACGTAGAACAGAAAAAAAATCGACAACTGTAAAAACTTTTCTCGATGCATGTACGATTCTCTCCTCTTCAGCGACCGAATAGGAACCCAACTGTGGGTTCCTCAACGTGCGACGTGCCCTAGTTGGAGCCTCTACACCACGTCTGCCCTTGAAATGAAGCACTGCATGTCATAAACGGCCAATGCAGGAAAGGTTTTCTTGCGAATAACCAGCGCTGACTAGAAGAAACGCGATGGGCGAGCTAGGGACGCTTTAGATGGTTCACTTAGAAACTCTTAAAATACAATCTTTTCTGAATATCACACGATCGGCTTTCAATTAATCTCGGCATCAGAGACATAGTTCCTTACTGTAGTTAGAAATGGTGATTGAGTGACTTGTTTCGATGATAGGTTTCGACTTGCAGGCTCCGAAGAAGGCGATGTTCGCCGAAACGTTAGTCCAATAAAATATCTGTACAAATCTCGGGAGGCTAAGGAATCATTCTGATTATTACATTTTCTTTTCTGTTCAAGGCGAATCTGTGCCTCGTATCTCAGAAAATGGGGCACAACAAAAAATTCATTGCAACTTAACGCTCAATTTATACAGCATTCGCGCGCAGAGAAAAAGTTTGAGGAAGTGGCAGAGTCCGGCGGATTGCCATATGCGTCACAGCGGAATCAAAAAGAAAAAGAGGTATGAGACAAATTAGAGAATGGAGAGAGAACACAAATTCGCACGAATGCAACGCCCAAAGTCATTGGAGTATGTGCTGTTCCGGAAGTCTACAGGGTATATTATATAAATTTTGCAGCGTTCACTGTCTTTTGAGCTTTTGGAATAAACTTGTGGAGATTACATTGTTTTCACCACTAGCAGTCATTGCTCAACTTGTGAACGATGCGGATTAGTGCATAATGCGCTCTGCAGGGTGCTGTCGTCCAAAAGTCTGGACTGTCACGTAAATCTCTGCGGCGCGATTCCCCTTCATAGGCTAGAAGCGACGGCTAGGATTCTTTCGCGCAGCTAGCTGTTAGACTCAATCCACCCCCCCCCGTCCCACCTTCCCAACCACCAACAGCAAGTTTATGAAGAGTTCACAGCATACACAAATGAGTAGGAACAACTGTTAAGATCCGTACAATCAGACCCGCTAAGGAGGAAAGAGCGACTTAAAGGCAGCGTCCGCGATCAACCAAAGTGAAAAAACCCTCCATTGAAAACGAACGCGGAGTCCGCAATCACAGCAGAAATCCCACTCTTGCGGCTTGAAATCGATTGGTTGACGCAGGCAAGGTCGGTCAAAGCAGAGCACGAGGCTGACGCTTCCTGTCTCACCTCTGTTTGATCCGCCCAGACTGCAGGTTGACAGTTATCAATTGCTTGTGCCATTCTGATATACGCCTAATTTTCTAGAGTTCCGAGGCGGCGACGTGTATTGGAGAACTAACCAGAAATTTGCGAAACTCGTCCACATGCCTTAAATTTCATAGGGTCTTATTTCACGTTTCCACCTTCTTTCCGTGGCTCTCTTTTGATTAGTGCTTCATTGCGCCACCTATTCTAGCACAGAACGATGCACCCTGAAAATGCAATGCAGACACAAAAAAAGATCATCGGGGCTACTGTCTTTAACCCTCACAGTTGATGGGCGGCCTCCATCCGTTTGGAGTCCAGCGGGTGTCACAAGTGCTCGCCTTCCCTTCAAATCACCTACCACTCGGCAACTGACACACACGAACATTTGAAACACAATGAGATTTGGACAGATTTCGCGCAAGGAGTGCCCCACAATCCTGAAAGCAAGGTTCCCATAAAGAATACCTCTGGGGCAGACCTAAGCGTCATTCTGGGAAGAAGCTCCAGTCAGTATCCAGAGCACCCCTGAGCAACTGTAGTTCATCCCAAGTGGTTTCAGTTACACTCTCAGCATAACTCGTGCTTTCGTACAAATCGGCTACAAGGGGCAGATAGCAGAATCCTCAACAAAACTACTGAGCACAATAGATGACCGGGGAACAAAATCTTCAAAATAACGCCCCAATTCGTGTGTGACTAGTTACACTCTTGACATTGAAAGCAGTCATATGTCTATTGTAGCATTTGAAAAAAAACAGCTTCTCTCACACAGTGTCTCGTCCAACTATTCTATAGTCTTGTTCGCTGCAGATGCTAGGGCGTGTCAGGCGGGGGGCTACTTTTGGCGCAGCGGCAGCCCGCTCTCCAACAACTGTTGTTGCTTGCCTTTTAACAGTCGGTGGAAAACAGAGTGCCTGCAGAAGAGCTAACGTCTTGTTCGCTGCGAACGTTGGGACGTGCCAAACTCAGCCCCCTGACACGCCCCACCGTCCCCAGCAAAAAGTTATAAATTATCAAACAGCTGTGTAGAAAGAAATGATCCTTGCAGCACAGTTTCCCAGCAGTCGCTGTAAGTGTGCCATTTTATGCGGCATGGTGGGAAACATTTCTTTAAATTGAAGAAAAATGAAATTGAATTGAAAAAAAATGGTCAACTTACGAGTCGCTTTCGAAAACCCTGGTGTCAGACGGTTTCGACGGGAAAGTACGTCTTTTATCTCCACCAGGTCTGTAATTACAGTTACTTCAGCTCAACGGTCCAGCTTTGATTCCTCTAACACTACAGATTCAAGCGCTGTTTTGCTTAGGAGGAGGGGTGTTTTGCGCGCTAGTTTCTTTTGCTAAATCCTGCAAAATTTCACGTCACCCTGATGAGACCTGTAGAATATTGCCAAGTATAAACGAAGCTCACGTCATTGCTCGGCTTTATAGGAGTTGACAGGTCTGCATGGGTGTTTCGATTGATGGAAGACAGCGAAATGCCCCCACTAAGCCGAATTGCGCCTAGATTCACTTCTCAATACACTACATGACCCATTAAAGAACCTAGTTACAATTATAATGTAGACGGAGTGGAATCAAGGGATCCTAGCAGCGCTCCTATGCCTGTACTGAACAAAAAACAAATTTAATAAGCAAATAAACAACCTTCCGGTAAAAGTCGATTTCGGAGTATTGTACCCTTCGGCATTCGTCGGTGTTCGAGTTTTGAAGCTAAAATAGGGGTAATCATAGGTGATCACATTGGTTTCACAGGAAAATCAACGCTACACGGGAGGTGCCAACTACCTAACCTTGGATAGGAATCGGAATGTGGCAGAGGAGGTGGTGGTGGCGGTGGTGGTATCGGTGGAGTAAACATCGAATTATTCGAGTCTTGTCTTTCTGAAAGCAACAAAAAAAACAGACAGACATTCTTTCTACCCCCAAGTAGCACTTTAGCAGGGCAACTGGAAACCTACGTGAGCTTGAGCTACGGTTCATGCGCTCGTCATAGCTTAGCGTCCTCCTGAAACAATATATTTGAGGAATCGGCGCAATTCAGCTCAGGGAGGGGGTTTTTGCATCGCTACTTCTCTTCGACCTTTTCGTTGCTTTACACCACGAATGCAAAAAATGACCCTCCCCTCCCCAAGCCGAACTGCGCCAGGAAATCACGACGTTATCCATAACAGAATTTCTATTCAAGACCAATGCGGTAAAGAGATGTTCCATAGGAATTTGTACTCACCCCATATGATCCCTTTTACGTTGAGTCGTAAGGCGAGTGAAATGTGAGCTTCCCATATGAAGTCGCGTCGCATTGAAATTCTGACGACTTTCCCTGCTGTCGCTGGATTAGGTATTACATTAGGTGCATTTAAAATTTGAAACTCATTTGTGTTAAAATCCCCACGACAATAAAGAGGCAACATAGTCTTGTTCGCTGTGAATCAAGGGGTGTGTCAAGGAAGGCCGGGTTTGGCGCGGCCGTTAGCCGGTTCACTACCAGTTATTGACGCGAGTGAGCGACAAGAGCTGGTAAGGATAAGATATTAGGTCATCCCATTCAAACGTGCCGCCGGTTTTTTTGAATAAAACAAAGAGGAGAATAGATAGAAAAGTGATATTTTAGCTTTAGGATGAGTAAATCCCTCCTTCACCAATGACCCGCTCCCAGTGCCCACTGAAGGGCCTTTGGACCTCTGTACCTTTGTCGATTTTTCAAACCAAGCTGTGACTTAAATTGCTGTTATTGCCAGAATGTTTTTGTTGATGTTTCTGCAAATGACAAAACATTGTAGCGTCTGCCGTCGGAGAGTACTCTCAACTGAATAGAACAGTTGTAATCGCATGGCTTTATGACGGGCGAATGGGGCGATTGAACCCAGGTCTCAGTATTGTTTGTGTCCCAGCACTGATCTACAATACAGTTACTCGGGGTCTGGCACTATGACGAGCAACGGTGGCCTTCTTGTAGTTGTGTGGTAGCATCCATTTGTCGATCTGAATGCCGAGGAACAGGTAATACGCACCGACAGTGACGGATTTGTTCTCTGTATAGAGCCGCTTGAAAGCCACAGTGTGGGAATCCTTTGCTATGATGACTTGGCGCCCACGTCTATAAACTCTTCATGGTAGAACTCGGGCGGCTTCTCATCTGCATTCATACAAAATTGACGATTGTGAGTTTTCGGCTCGAGGTCCAAGTCCACCCATATTTCATCTAAAGGTCTGGATGTTTTTAATCAAAGTTGTGAGTGAGCATCTCAATGCGGAAAATATTACTGGCTATGAGATTATAGAACTGGTAACTTTGCGTTCGTTTCAATAGGAAGAAAATGGTAACCCCATGCGCACACCCCTTGACCATCCTCAGTTTATCGGTCATAACACGTACAGTAATTGCAGCAGGGATGTCAGTCTCGCGGGGAAACCCGACAAAGGTCCAGGCTTGTGATCAAGCCATACAGTGGGCCTGACCTCATCCACCATACCGTTTCTTGTGCAGGATGAATATTATGGGACCATCCACGACAACAAATTTTCCTTTCTTCCTTGTACGGGCTCCTGAACCAGATCTTCCACCGTGTATTTCGAGAACACCCTTACACACAACTATGGTCCGGCGCAGGTCAAATTTGAGCAGCGCACTTTCCTCTTATGACGTCTGATTTGAAAAACCTGTGCCGATTTTCACCACTCAGGCTTCTTTTCAATTTCTCGGGAACTTCTTCTGGGGCTAGGTTCGCCAAATTTCACAGACATACAGATTAAGGTACTAGCTTTCAAATGGTATTGTAGCCCGCTGCTCTATCCCCTTTGCTTTTCTGCCATTTCTCTATATGTAGCGGCACGTTTGAATGGGATGACCTAATAGGGCTACTGAAAAACACTATGATAGAGTCTTGTCACTTGCCGAGATGAAAAAACGGGCTGGCGTCGCGCCAAAATCCTTCCCGCTTGACGCAACAACAAGATTCAAACGCGCTTCAGAAGGCGCTCGCTTGTAGTGCAACAACAACACACATTATATTCACATCGTGCTACTTGCTCAATCCGTGGAAGAAAAGACACTTTCAATGAAACCCTTTCTGATGTGGTATAATGGCGCAATTCATTCCAATACCTGGAAAAGTGTTCCTAGATCGAAAATGTTCCTAGACCAACAACAGCTTTTTTTCCGAGTAATTTTGCCATGTGCCACAAATTTGGGAGTGGCGAAATCCGGAAGCCACCATCCGACTGTCAGCTGTTTTATTAGGCGCTGAATAATTATAATAAGGCGTCAATTTTCCTTGTGAAAAATAGTCTGGCGCTCCACTCTCAGGATCATCACGGCCGCTTTCGCGGCCTTCACATCAAGTAATAGAGGTACTAAGGTCGTCAAAAGTGGCTCTGACGCTTCCATATTGTTCAGCCCACCGAAACAGATGGGCAAGTTCTGTCCCGGGTTAGGTTTTTTCCCCCGTGTTTTTCGTTTTTTTTTTCTCACTTTCAGATAGTATCAGCATTGTATGACGCAAAGAAACGACTAGGGAGAGAGAGGTGACAGGATATCTTCGTTGCAGGATATACCATTAATGACAGTACACGTGGAAATTCTGTCCGTTTAATGGATGCCTCGCGAAACATTGGCAGGCGCTCCAAGAAGCGCGACCAACGGTGGGTGACCTCTTGTCGCACAACGGCCATAGAAAAGAGATTTCATAATCTATAGACACGGATGTGATATCAAAACAAGACCTACATGTCTCGAACCATTGCGAGGCTTCACTGTTAACGGTACTTGGAATAATCGAATACCATCCAATGTTTCACAAGCAAATGGTACACTCTCCTCATCTTCAAATGTTACCATTGCATAACGATGAGAATTCCTTTCCGTTAGATTTAGTTTTTCAACAGGACCAACCTGTAAACAGATATAACATCAGGCTCACAACGAACAATGACATATGCGGGGGCTAGGTCGGCTTTGTAGGGGCACCAGGTGGTGTGTGGTGAAGGCAGTTCAGGTCACCCTGTCAAGACCCGTGTGATTCCTCGTGATGAGATGCTATCTAAACGAAGCCCGAGGTAACCTTTTTTGAATAACTGTCCCCTTTCCCGCGCGCACGCTGTTTGAATCGACTTCATTGAAGGTGCGCACTAGTCGGTAGGTTTCTATGGACGTACACCAAGCCGCCCCGGACGCAGGTTCACAGGGAGGTTGTTGTTTTTTTGTTCAGAGTTTGTTCGATTCGATTCCAATGATATTGGTGAGCTAAACGTAATTTGGGGAGGGGGGGAGGGACCAACTGCGGCTGCGCGGAAAGAAGCGATGACTTATCTGCTCTTCTGCTAACTCCTCAGCAAAAAATCAGATAAGTAAATCATAAGTTCGCGGAATGAAATATCGCACCGTCGCTAAGCTATATAGCAAAAAAGGTAAAACAGTTACACGGTGCGGAGGAGCAAGTGTGTATGGCTGAAGATTCTTGCCCTAAACTTACAAAAGATTGTTGGCCATTGTGTTGTTGAGCTGTTATTGTTGGTTGACTTCAAAAGATCAAACATTTGTTTTCAGCCTCTGTGGGATTTCTCAGCAAGTTCCCTGTGGACCTTGTTCGTTTGTTCTAATTTATCTGCTAGATTCGCGCCTCAAGTATGCCGATGAGTGAAGAGCCGATGGGTCATCACTCGCCGCGAGTCGCGTAGTCCCCCAAATACGTTAGCACCCATATATTCCTGATTGTATCAATGATTATTGCAACTACGCAGTAATGATCAATAACTAGTAGTGACAGAGTCGCAATTGAGGAAGATCAACTAAAATTCTTTTCACGCCCGGAAGTTTGAAAAGGGGAACTTCAAGGGACGTCCAATGCTATTGCAATCTAAGTACATATCTTGCTGGTTTCACTAAGTTCCTCAAAACACATTGGATGTACAGCATAAGGTATTGGTGTGATGGACTACTGTAACCAAAAAAAACTTTGGGCGAAAGCGGGTTGGATGAGAAATGGTGGAATAAGGACCCCAGCAATGAAGGGGAGACAATCACGAATCCTCCGAACAAGCTAACTATACAACTTGGAAAAAGGCGACAAAGCCGGGGGAAAAGGAAGCGGGGGATAGTTTCGCTCAACCGAGCGACTGTTGATGGTAAAATCGGCAGCATCATCGAAATTCTGAGGCAGAAGAATATCCAAATTCCAAAGAGCGCTTCCAAATCCATACTTTCATGACAGGCAAAGTGGAGATGAGGGCATTCACTACTACGGCGCTTTCGATGATGCTGAATTTGCTAAGTCGATGGTCTGAAAACTGAGTTTTTTCCTATGGGGCCGAAAGGGCAAAGAACGCTGAAGTTGCCGGCACACAGACTCTGTTGGAAAAGATTTGCGCCAGTGGGTCCTAGGACAACAAGAGCGGTGGAAGTGCATACTATGTTCAAACACACCGAACTATGTTTGAACACATATCGCTTCGAACGCCTATCAAGATCGGTTCAAGATCTGGACTGTATTCCACAATAACTAGCTTTCTATACGATATGGTACGTTGTTGGTCACCCGCACGTTGTTGTGCGCTCGTTGTCATATCTCATGTTTGTACTCGCATAATGCACGAATGCGCGTATTTTCCAGTTTGATGAATGTTCACTTTTTCGGGTATTCATTGGTGTACTGCCATTTTAAGCGTCACAACAGTAGCTACTAATGTAAGTAGACCGCCAACATAGTATTAGTGATTGCTCTCACTGCGAAATAGCGCGCTCCAGTGAGAGCCACTTGAAGGGGTCGCCGCGAAAACGTTCACTTCAAAGAGTTACGCGTCGGCTTCGTGTTTAGATAGCATCCTGTGATGAAAATGGCTCAACTGCACAATTTCACAGGTTCACAAGAGTTAACAGGTCCATCATAATGAGAGTTGTTAGTTAACACGAACAAACAAAAGAATCACACAAACTAACAAAACGAACCAATGATGGGGCAAAATAGCCCCTCCCCTCGTAGCCGAATAGCGTTTCGTCCAGAAATTGATAAAAAAACCAACAACAAAAATTGGGCGTGCTAACATAGTTGGGCAGCGCCGGAGGAGGATCGACAACGCTTTTGTATTCCATACTTCCTGACAAGGCAGGTTAGGGCCGCGTTTCATAAGCCTTGCCGTTCGTGGAAGAATGCCAGAAAATGCAGAAAAGCAGAGGTTGCGGAAAAGTGCAAGAATATGCGGAATTGCAGAAAGAGCAAAATAGATACGTAATCTGACTTGAAGAAATGCAGAAATGCCGAAACTGCAGACGTGCGGAAAAGTGCGCAGAAAATGACGAAAAGCATACACATACGTATCGATTTGAAGAAATGCAGAAATGCCGAAAGTGAAGAAGTGCGGAATCTGCAGAAATGCCGAAAGTGAAGAAGTGCGGAATCTGCAGAAATGCCGACAAAGTGCGGAATGTGCAGAAAAGCAAACCGATACGTATCGATTTTCCACACTTTCGGCATTTCTGCAGATTCGGCACTTCTTCACTTTCGGCATTTCTGCATTTCTTCAAGTCGATAAGTATCCATTGCTTTTCTGCACATTCCGCACTGTCGGCACTTCTTCACTTTCGGCATTTCTGCACATTCCGCATTTCTTCACTTTCGGCATTTCTGCATTTCTTCAAATCGATACGTATGTAATGCTTTTCGTCATTTCTGCATGCACTTTCCGCACGCATAATCTGCAAGTTCGGCATTTCTGCATTTCTTCAAGTCGATACGTATCTATTGCTTTTCTGCAGATTCCGCACTTCTGCACTTTCCGCACTTCTGCATTTTCCGCATTTCTGCATTTCTTCATGGTCGCAAGCTATGAACGCGGCCTTAGAGGATGACGCATATCTTTCACAGGAAGGACTGCTTGGCCGTCTAGCCCCCAATCCTTAGCCATTATTAGGGAGAGGACACCGAGGGGCGGCATGAGCCTCACTCCTCCCTTAACTACATTGTTTCCCGAATAGGACTAAGAAAAATCTGACTACATCATCGAGAAATCCATGGATTACGGTAACCACACTTTTTCAGAACATTTATAAGCCATGCGATGTTTCAGGCGCTAGCTTCCACATCTTGTACCAGAAGGTGCGAATAAACGACCACGAACAAGGATGAAATTTTTTCTTCTTAGGCAGGGGGAGGGTGGCATTGTGTCCTGATTCTCGCAGTGTTGTGGACCTATTTCACCAAAAATCGCTGATCGTCTAGAACAACGGGGAAAGGCTTCACGGCGATCGGTGATAGGAAGTGAAATGTGTTGCCAGTGGTCTTGGGAATACCTTCAGTGCACTGCATGAAGCCCACCTACTGTGGACTCAGAATTCACAACACCACCCCTCCCCCCTCCTTATTTCCCCCTCTGGTACGAATCCTCTTCCAAATTTCCCCTATCACCATCTTCCACGATTCTTCCTCTAGTACTTACCCACTAATATTCCACATCCTGCCGTTTTCTTAAATTCTCTCCAACTTTTCCGGAGAGAGATTCTTCCATTTTTTCACACCGCCAAAAACAAGCTATCATCGAGGGGTGGAGAGGAGATGGAGGGTGGGGATATTGTGCACTTTAAAAGGGAAAACCAAGAGAAATTCAACAATTAAAAACATTGTTCTCAAACGCAGCAACGACCCACATCCCCTCCTTCCTCCCATCACACCAATGCCGAACTACGCCCTGACTGAACTCGAGCGCGAAAGCAAAGCGGGGGCAGAATCAAGCAGAACAGAAGAAGAAAAGGATGGCTACCGAAGCGGTGGGACGGAGGGGGGGGTGGTGACACCGAAGGCATCCGCGCCTTGCTAGCCTGAAAGCCCAAGAGGAAGGAAAGATCACCTAACCCTTGTGCGAAGAGGAAAAGTGCGTTCTCCCATACTCTTGAAGCAGGGCCCCTCCCATGTTCGCATTAACCGAGAAAATCAAAAATAACCTTGGCAGAGCCTGGGTAAAAGCTCGTTCCAACAGGAAAAGTCACTCGTTACTGTCATGGGACGAAATTACAAAACATAACAGCGTGCGTCCGCTTCATCACCCATCCTTAATTATTATACGTGACTGAAACGAATAGAATCATTGGCTGAATTGTACGAAGAACAAGTTCTGAGGAAATTCACTGGCTAACTTCAGACAACGACTGCCAATTACGAAAATCTTAATAATATTATTAAGGATGTCCCAGGTTCAAACAACGATTATGAGCGCCAAAGTAGGTTCTAGAGAGTGCGCAACCGCGAACTAGCGGCTTCACTTGCCACGCGCACCAGAAATCTGGTCGTCTGCTGAAACTAACTTGTGGAAGTGGAAAGAACATATCTTGCCTCGTCGACCTCTAGCCGGCACGTCCTACGGCTGAGAGAATTATCCTCCGCCGCCCCCCCAGACGAGAAGCTTTCCCCGGTTTTTTTTTTTTGTCAAAACTGCATTGTGTTTCGGCTAATCAGGGGGATGGGACCTATGCCGTAGAACAGGACACCAAAAAATCATCAACCAGAAACATTATCGCAAGATCAAGATACCCCCCCATGTCTTCTTTTCCGTACAAATATGATATGCCTAAGCTTGGGATCCCGAACGAAATGACGTGCTTATCCTGCTTGGGATGCCCAACGAATGACGTGCTCTAACTCCGTGCTATGTTAGTGGCAACGAAATCAACACAAGACGGTGAAAACAGTTGAAGAAAAAGAAAAAAGAAATGAGAAGCAAACGAAACAGTAAATAACGTCCGTGAATGAGAGCATACTAATTCAGTACAGTGTGAGCTACAGGAAAGATCAGAGATCTGGAGACGTGCCATATCGAGGTCGCAGACTATGGAACGTGTGAACCCTTAACAATAAGGTATGGTGTTCATTGAAACTGTAGATTCGCTTAGAAAAAAATAAGCGGCACTATTCAACTATTATACCCCAGTTTTCCGAAAACAGGCCACTTTGACCGAATTTTGATCGACTTTTTTCTACGGGGCAGATTTGGCTGAAAGTTGGGTTCTAGGGGTAACGATCTCCTCAACGCGAATATCACATCCCCTCCACCCGAAACTGCAGGCGTGTGCGCCACAGGAGCCGGCACCAGAAACGCTAAATCACCGAATTCGCATTTTTTCGCATACGAAAACTTGTCTCCGAAGGCAGTTTAACCTCGTGAATACGAATACCATATTCGCTCGGCCCGGGAGTGCCTGGCACCTGCGCCACAGGCGCCGGCGCCAAAATACCCTAGGTCACCAAATCTGCTGAAAACTTGTATACGGGGTTATTTGACATCTTGATTACAAATATGACATTCATTTTTGCGCTGGCGCTGATGGGGGACACTACGATCATCTGCGCTCTGCTAAGGCTGAGCCTGGCCCAAAGGGAATCATTACTTCTCCAGGCTCAGCCTGGAGAAAGCGCTAAACGGCGCTGGTGTCGAAAAATATTAGGTTGGCGGGAAAGTTCTGTCACATTTTTTCAAACTAGGCTTTCTTTTTATAGAGAGGAGTGTAAGATCAAAATTGTACAGCAATGTAACTGCGGGGTCCTTGCCACTGTTTGAGCACCTCATGGATGCCATCGCTTCACTATGCAGGGAGACACGACGCAAAGTTGGACACCATCTCAACTTCGACTTGAACTTGGGTTATGGAGGTTTTCTCGTCCGCATAACGATCGATTACGGAAGGCAACTTGCTATTAGAAGGGGCGAT
>MU933900.1:0-14076 GCA_036418165.1 Cooperia oncophora
GTCCCGCGATTGCCTGATGGTGTGTCCATTTTATGCCCAAGAACTCCGCAATCTTGGACTGGGCTGTGGGACAAAGAAGGGTCGTCCCACTTTTGCAGCTGTGGAAGGCCATCGTGGAAGTTGCTCCACCCATCTGGGGAAGAACATCTCAGCGGTTATTTGCGTGAATCTTT
The DNA here is from genome assembly GCA_036418165.1 of Cooperia oncophora. NCBI lineage: Eukaryota > Metazoa > Nematoda > Chromadorea > Rhabditida > Trichostrongylidae > Cooperia > Cooperia oncophora. The sequence goes on from MU933900.1 coordinate 174, forward strand.
CAAAGCCGATCTTTGCCCTCTCACTCGTCGACCTGTTCTTCTCACCCACTGTCTCTACTCTCTCATCCACAGCAGTGCCTCGCTTCTTCAAGTACTCGTCCTATCCTTGAGCTCAATTCAGGGCACCTCGACGATTTTGTCCTCTTTTTTTCTGCACCAATAAATCACCACGAAGTCGTGTTTGGACTTCAATACCCACGAGAAGTAACCGCGGAATGTGTTTCCGAAGCAGATGCCCGCTTATAGTATTCTCAACCATAGCACATCGTAGGCAAAATAACCCAAAACGTCGAGTGAAAAAAGCTACGAGGTAAATATCTAGATTCAAAAATGTAGCCGTAAGAAGACTGCAGCGATAAGGTGGCAATTGCAATAAATAAGTGAGAGCAATCATAGTTCCCGATCTATGAAGCTACCAGCTACTAAGGTACCAATTTACCGCCCTCGGAAATTAGAGGGCTTGTCTGGGGAATAGCCAAGCCGGGATTCGCCTCCTGAACCACTAGCATGATGAGCGTGCCACTTTCCAACATACCACCTCTGCCTCCAAGAGAGAAACTGAGTTAAGTGCCCGTAGGAACTGATGCTCTTTAAGCCACTTCGACTCACTAAGAGCTACTATGTGGGGCACGCTCTGGGCCTAGCTGGTACGATAAAATAAACAATGAGTAGATCTCCATCGCAACTTTCGAAAATCGTGGCTCTTTCGACTATCATTCTAAAGTGAGCAAGAGACGATGAGTAAGAACCATGCCCAGTACAAAAAAAAAGAAAAAAAAAAATCCGAAAAGTAATGCTAAGTCACGGACGAGCAGGAGCCTCGATCCCAGACGGGACTGAAACTCGCACCTCATGCTTGATGACACCATCTTTTGCCTTATACAGGGCACATCATTGGTTAGGGGATTTTATTCGAGTCTGCGTACGACTCCCCTTTTTTTGGGGGATTGGTACGACCCCTCCCCCTCCGGCCCTCTGTCCCTCCTCATCGAAATGTGTCGTCGAGCGGGCGGGGGAGGGGGGGAGGAGTAGGGGCGGAAGGGGATCGCGGAGGCAAGGGGGGGGGCATATAGTACGCATGAAACAGGAAAATCACCAAAAGTCAACCACCACTCCTACAACGCATAATATAAATACGACCCCCCTCCCCTCCTCCATCAGTTGGCACGATGATTTGGTGCTCTTCCTAAAATGCTAGTAGGGCGCCATATAGTGGGGAATGACCACGTACGACCCCCCCCCTTTACAACGTCCATGAAGCGAGAAAAATCAACTAACAAAATAAATTTTTCCCAGCCCAAATACGACCCTCCCCTATTGGGGACTCCCCAACAACGATATGCCCTGACCTTATAATGACTTCAGAAGAATGTTTTGGTGCTTTTCGAGCATGCTCCACTTCGATAAGTGCCTTATTCTTAGGCTTCTCCGACCCCAGTAGAATGCATTCTCCAGAATTGGGCAGGCCCCCGACCCTTCTTCTTTAGCCGTCCGTAAATCACGCAAGATACTGATGTACAGGATATGGACAAAATAAATAACCTGTCTACCGATTATAAGGTACATTTTAAAAGTCACATGCGATAACGCGTGCGTAAAGTTGGTGGACACAGCAACGGCTTTTCCTGTCTTTTTGGTAAAGTCTAATTCCTCCAATTGGCTCTCAAGCACTTTTCATTCAATAAAGATCATTACTATGGAAAAGAACAAACAAAAAACACGCAAAACTAATGTGAGGAAAGAATACTCGCGGCCTTTGAAGCGAAGGTCCTATACGGGTCCCTTATAATCCAGAAAATAGAGTAATTAGTTAAGTAGAAAAAACGAAATCACTTGACGTGAGCCTCTTTAATCCAGGAATATGTAGGAGGAGGATCAGCCTCACCACACATCTAATGGTTACCATGAGTGCCGGAAAGCTTCTTGTCTCCAGAGTTACAACATTTATGTGAACAATGAAAACACTTTCTTATAAGGTCTAGACGGCTTAAACTTTGGCGGCATCTACATTGTTTTCAGATGAAACCTTATACGTAAATCAGTTGTGGCGTAGTGCCCCGGAAACAAGGATCACAGAGCGCTGCGTTTTTTGGCTCACTATCAGAAGACTTCCTGGTTCACTTTCTCATACTAGTTCTTGTCAACTTGAAGGCAGTTGGCACGATGATTTGGTGCTCGGCCTAAAATGCTAGTAGGGCGCTATATGGTGGGAAATGGCGAAAGAACGGAGTGAAACGGTCAAAATCCTGCGAAGAAAGAGCCTCCGTTCTCAATTAGAAATCAATTTTGGACGAGTTTCCTGTAGGCATCTTGCCAATAACCGCTACCGAAGGTACGGCTGCATATGTGTACTCATATATGCAGCATCACGCCGCTTCATACCAATCCCTTCGCTTCATAATTTGCTTAGCAAATGAATCGATTAGAGCGTCAGGAACGGTCGTCCATTTGTGGGCGGGCGGGCGTTTTGGGTCGGTATGTTGTGGCTTGATAGGGCCCTTATAAGGGCACCTCCCTTGGAAAAGGCATTATGCAGCGCCTGCTCAGGGTCGCGGAATTCCGTCCTGCCAGGCGTATTAATCCTACTCGTCTTGGGGATTTATCGTGCCAACTGCCTTTAAATGTCACACATTGATGCGACCTGTGGAGTATTGTCGAGTGTAAACGAAGCTCGTGCTATGGTGCAGCTTCACAAAAGTTTACAAGTCCCCACAAGATGCTTCACCAATGAGTGAGCGGAACAACATGCCCCACCAAGCCAATCGGCGCTTTCCTCCGGTATCAAGGTTAGGTAGTGGACGACTTACTGAAATAATCTGAAATTCTTGAAACAACATTTCGCGATTGTTAGTTATAAATGGCGGGTTGAAAGGCAGAAGGTAAAAGCTAATTGACCAACTAGAGAAGAAAAAAAGCAGTGGAAACTGTTGCTAACACTCTAAATAGGGCCATGTCGCAAGGAGAAGAACTAAGCGCTGTTCGACTCGGAGAAGCCTTTTACAATTGCCCCAGTTCTTTCGTTAGTGCAACTTACTAGAAATTTACTGGATTTTTTTATTGAAAGCTATCCATGCAGCTATTGTGAAGGTCTTCTTTCAAGGTTTCCTGTACGTCCAAGCTTTTAGATAGATGGTTAATGGCTAGACAGTTGCAGCAGCTCAAGTGGCGAACTAACAAATAAACAAAAAATGAATAAGTGAACAAAGGAGCCAATAAGGAAGATTCATTTCTGATAAATCTCTGAAACTTCTCATTCTTCTTAAGAGAATACCCGACTATACTGCCTGTGATTAAAAAAGTCAAGGAACTGGGGGATTTCCTTCACCCGAGGCAAGGAGAAGGTCAGACAGTGAAGTGCGCGGAACTCTCATTGTTCTAGTACACCAAGAATATGGCACGTCTCTTATTTGATCCTTACATTAATATATTCTTTCGGCTAATGATTCTATAGAAGGTGTTTAGCGTCACTAAAAAGCGGTAGAGTATTCACAAGTAAAATGAAAACCGCGTAGCGCCAAAAAAATTGCTGTCATAGGGTTGCCAGCGAACAAAACAGAAGGTCTTCAACGTTGTTTAGACGCTTTTGAATGAGTCATGTACTCTGACTCCCTCGTTTCTAGGGAACAAGAATTTGAAGACGTACATTTTCGATGTAGCAACGGGCTTTTGTGATGACTAGAAAATGTCCAGGACGTAGGTGGCATAGCGGAAGGAGCGTCCCTGACAAGGGGCGCGAAACCGACGCTTAAAGGCAGTTGGCACGATGGTTTCCTACTTAGCCTAAAATGCTAGTAGGGCGCTGTATAGTGGGGAAATGGCGAAAGAACGGAGTGAAACGGTCAAAATCCTGCGAAGAAAAAGCCTCCGTTCTCAGTGACTAAACGATTTTCGGGACGAAGTTTCCCCGTAGGCATCTTACCAATCACCGCTACCGAAGATACGGCTGCATATGTGTACCCATATATGCATGCAGCATCACGGCCGCTTCATACCAATCCCTTCGCTTCATAATTTGCTTAGCAAATGAATGAATACGAGCGTCAGGAACGGTCGTCCATTTGTGGGCGGGCGGGCAAGGAAGGCGTTTGGGACGTAAAGTTGTTGCTCAATAGGGCGTTATATAGGGTAGCCCTCCTTGGAAAAGGTTTCACGCAGCGCCTGTCCGAGGTCACGGAATTCTGCTGAGCCAGTTGTACAAATCCTACACCTGTATAGCGATTATCGTGCCAACTGCCTTTAAATTCCAGTTCGGTTCGTGCCCCGGCCGAGCAAGTCACCGTTCGTGTGTGCTGGTACCGGAAATATTGAAGCGTACAAGACCAGCATGTCAAAACGTTGAATCTTTCTGTAAGGTCATAAACTCGTTAGATGGCAACATTCTGAGCTGTCTTCATGCTAAAATCCCTATCTATGTTTATTCAAAAACTTGTAATCCATTATGCCTATGTGTTACACTTGATGTCAGCTTAAGACAGGAAGCTTACCTCTTAATACGACTAAAGACCACCAGAATGAATTCGCTCAATGAATTTCCCCCATTTATACAGAATACTCCAGAGTATTCATTTGCCTTCAGTTGCTTTATATACTAATTTGTTACTCACACGGCTGTCGAAGACTCCTTCAGAACGAAAATACAAAAAACAAATTCCAAAAAAATTACATAATTATATTATTTTTCTTATCAGGCTGAGTTCCCTACTGACATTTTAAGTTGCTCTTTGTTGTGTTGCTTTTTTGCTCAATACATTCAGCTGGAGGAAAAAAAAAACTAAACAAGCAAAAAAATCGGAATTTTCCATCAAATTATTTTTGATTTTCCTTGCCATTTGTACCAAAATATCATGGATATAGATAAAGTATGGCTGAAGAACTGTTTTCAAACCAGTAAAAACGACCCTAGGCGAACACAAAAGTGCATGAGATCTAGGTTCCGGCACCCAAAGTCGGCATGAAGATGGCAAAATGACCAAGTAAAAGCCTTCACCTCAACCCTATGAGGCATCTTGATGACTTGAAGCGTGAGTCAAAGGAAAGAAACCACAAACACGAGGACGGGTACGTGCATACAGCTGCTCGGTGGCAGTATCCATGAAATTTCAGGGAATTGTAGCCAATATCCACAATACCCTGAAGCCTCCTACCGGTCGATTCACGGATGACGAAGGAGTATAATCAAGTTATAATAGAAAACAAAACGAAGCAAGACGAGTGAGCAAGAGATTGAGTTCAATTCGCTTTTTTTTTTTTTAAAAAATTTACTCAGTTTTCCGTCATGTACCTTTCTTGAATTACAGAGCTTCAGAATGGCTTAAAAACGAGATCGCGGATGTTCTATGTTTTTTTCGCTATTGTTGTTCTGATCAGGCTGCTCCCCTCAGTCTTTTGTGTTGCTCTTGCTCAAAACATAGCTATTTTAACTTTCTGAATGCCATCCCGCCAGAACTTTTGAGTGCTTCTCTGTAACCTTTCTTTTCTACGTTTAGAAAGTCAGCAGCGGGGCAGATCGAAGAACCTCGTAGCTCGCATAGCAAGGAGTAATATCGAAGATAATTTCTTCGTGAATAGAACATCTGTGTGGTTTCACGGGCTAATTCTGATTAGGGATAACCACAGGTAAACTTAGTTCTGTGAAAGACTCTTTAACACGTTGACGATAACCGCGCCTTGCGGGAAAGCGCTTCGTGGGACAATGGCGTGCTTTCGCATGCGTCCGCCCTGAGCCACCGGTGGCTCAGGTTGTCCCTCGTGGACCACTTTTTTGCCGCTATGTCAAATTTCGCAAAATGATAAGTCAATCGTGTAGGGACTGCTATTTCAACCATCTTTGATACGTACTGGATGCCATCTCATGCCCCGCCCTTTGCGACCACGCCACTTTTTAGCCGACCGTGATTTCAAAAAGTTGTCATAACTTCCGTCATCTAAGAATTTTTGGAATTTTCTGCCTATTCACATATAAACATATTCATAGATGGCCACACCGACACATAGCAGCCACGCCCACTTTTTAACAGGTTTGTTTTATGTTTAATTTCATACCTTATCTCAACGTTGACGCTTTCAACGCCACTCTTCGTATGATGACTTACAGCAACAAGCAATTGTACAAAGATGCATAAGCGCTCCTACACTTACAGTCCTCATCATTGCGGACCGGTAGGGCGTGGTGCAGCTGCATTTGGCGCGGTGCCAAACGTCGTCTGCACCAGTTGTTGAAGCGGGCAAATGACATTACTGTATTATATCCTTTACATATCCCTTACGTGATTACTATTAGTTACGACGTTACACGTATTATTCTACCACTGTTTGTGGATACGCGTTTTCAACAAAAAGGCCGAGAACGGCCTCAGCAGTGCGCACACTCACTGGCTGTCACGCCCCAGCGGTCCGCAATGGTGAGGACTGCAGCTGCGCCCACTTCAGGTCGATTTTCGCGATTTCTGGCAGTATTTTATATCACTATTTATCAATATTTTATTTCCCTATCCATATTTTATCATTTGTTCCCATCTCAAGATCACCAAAACGCGTTAATACTGAGAAGGAATGATACATTCGTGACCAGGATGCCAAATAACCCAGGTGTTCGAGTTTGTACCCAATTCGGTGCCAAGAAGATCGCTGGCGCCAAAGTGGCGCCTGCTGGCCAATGACAAATGAGATCTCACGTTTCATGATCAAAGACCCGCGCAGTCCCTGCAGCCAAGGTTTCGTCCAAAAAGAACTATTTTGGAGGTTTCTGCCGCAGCAGTAGCTAGTTGAAAAATTTCAATTTTTAATTCAAAATATCTCATGGGGGCTAGCCCAGCAACATTCTTTCTTGCTCATCCTTGTTTAGAAACTCACCTTCCACAGGTTACCCGAAAGCAAGAAAAAGATGGATTGAGACTGCCGGCAATAACCCAAAAGGTGATGGAGGTCATGAGCCTTCGGTGGTTCAGGATGTCGCCAATGGGTTAAAGAGTCATCTTACCATTTACTCCTATATCATTACTCTCATGCTCGCAGCCTTTCTGTGTTGATTTTTTATACTCATCGTTCGGATGCTTCCAAATGATTTATTCGAACGATTGTTATTCTCGTCCATCTTTTTCCTTTGCACTACACAAAGATCCTGTATAATAAATAATCACAATAAAACAAAGAAAACAAGAAAACAAGATTTCAGAGACAAGCAGCAAACTCTTCAATTGTACATTTCGGTCGCTCTTGAGTTGTATTCAGGAACTGCTCAAGGTACGTTGGAGTGCGCAAAGAAAGCTGGAGTGATACCACCACCTGCAAAGGAAAATTTTGGAGCTAAAAAATAAAGCAAATGCCTTCTACGCTTACCTGAATATCTTTCCGACTGTACTATGTAGGTTGTCTGAGCCTCCCCCGAAGGCTTCTTTTACTTGAGATAATCTCGAGTTTGCAGAAATTAGGTGCATGGCTGCTTCTGTAAAGAATGTTACATACCGATTACTCCATGCTATTAACTAATACTTCACAGCTCTCAGCCATAACGCTGTGGCATCTGGAGAGGGTATAATGACAATGTGGCTGGATAGTTCTCTTAGCAGTCACTTACCCTTTCTCATTGCACACCATCGTCGCTCGCGTAATCCTCCAAACTCTCCCCATGTTCTCCTCCAGTTTTCTCAAATGTCACAAGCACCTCCCAAAAAATCGCGGGGTGTGAGCGGAGAGGCTCCTCTCATCAGCAGCAGAAGCGAGCGTTTACACACTTTAAGTTGGCGTAATTTGTTCTGCCAAAGAGGTTGGTAGTTGGAAGATATGTAAATGACCTGACGTTTCGATGAGTATGGTCGGTCCGTCAGCAGACCAGTCCACCTCAACATAGCGGAACGATGCACGTCGCTGTCTGGGTGGTGGACTGGCCTCTGAGGACGACGATCCTGTCGAAACGTCAGGCCATTTATAATGAAGTCTTCCACCTACCAACCTCTTTGGCAGAACAAATTACAACTTAAAAGTTTACAATAATGCCGAGGTTTTATGAAGAGAGAAGCTGGAATATGGTTTATACGGTCTTGTTCCTGCGCAAGCTGGGATTTCTCAGTGGCGCTGGGCTGGAGCGGATCGTCAGCCAAATTTCGACTAATGGATCTGACAGGCCCTGCGTGGAACCCAGCGCCCTGAACGCTCCAGCGTTCACAGCAAACAAGACCATGAAGTCCTCTTTCTGCGTCGCAAAACGAAGCGTTGCGTAGCGCACATGCCACCGCGGAAGATCAACTAGCGGAACAGTTTTCCTCATAGCTCGGAAGAAATTTCTAGCAAGAAAATATATTCTCCTTTCCCGCTCCCACCCCATGTACGACCCCCGATGGGATTCATCCCACGATAGCTTGTGCTCTGTAGGCCAGCAGCTCAATTTTGCGTAAGCCAGTTTAGACTCTTTCTCTCAGTTTAGCTTTATTTATTTATTTATATTATTTATTTATTTATTTATTTATTTATTTACTGCACTCTGGGTGCGCTCAAAACTGACAGGGCTTCATTACTCAAAACACTCTGTGAATAAGGCATTTCCTTGTTGTGATGTGCCGCACATCCACATCCGGAATCAGTTATACATACGCAGAAGCATTCTGTAAATATCAACTATCAATCCGATATCAACAACCAAGCTAAGCTATGCCGTCTTTTCAGAACACATGCTCAAATGGGTCCTGACCACCAGCAGCGCATGCTAGGTTGACCTAGGTGCAAAACCTGCGTCCCAGATTTCATCATGGGATCGGTTTTCACTCTATAAATCGATCTGACGGTGGCAACACTTTCTCTACACCGCCCTCCCATCAATTTAAACCGAAATTCGGCTGAAGCGCCGTAAATTTCGCGTTTTACTGACTCTGTTTCGAAGCGTGATATATGGCTGAAGGCGAGTACTGGCTCAGGGAGACTGCCAGCCCATACCCTGGCTCAGGAGAAGTTTTTTATAAGCCTCGGGAGGCTTTGACCTCAGAAGATCACTGCTTCTAAAGGACTGCTTCAGAGTCGCTCGTTTTCACTCTCGAACCCGGGTCTCGCAAAACGACGGGGAAACTTTTTTGCTGGAATTAGAGGCCCCCCTCCCTCTTCCGAAATATCTTTTGTGAAGGAATACCACGTGCTCTGCTTGTAATGCAGCATGAAACTCCTACTTGTATACATATATCTGCATTCTTTCCATCTCTCTATGACTTTTGTTTACCCTCGCTTCCCCGTGTAACTCAGACCCCGGCAGGGCTCAACAACGCGTTCCTCTCGCTTGTTTGAGGTGGAAGAGCGCTGGTGGTGGCTGGTTGGCAGGTCGCGGCGGCGTGGCGGCAGGGACCCGGTGTGAAGGGGCACCCGCTCTAGCCAGCCGGCTACGGCATTCCGTGGCGGCGGCTTCCGCATCGATGGCGGGCCGCGTTGCGCGCCGCGTCGCAACGCCTGCCATCCGTTGCCGCCGCCACCGCCAACAACGACTATCTCCTACACCGGTCGGCCACCTCATTTGCAACCTCTCTAATCAACTCGTTTTCCCCGATCTGGGTCTCTGCAGGGTCAAGCGATATCGCTACAATCGCTACTCATTTTCACCTATCTGACCGTACAATTTCTCGAAATATAGCCTAGTGGCCAGGATAATCCTGAGTCCAATCAAGGTCCATTCAGCGATCGCCGTTCCTTTATCCTCCTGGTTTGCAGTGGTCGTCTTTCGGTACTATCTGTAATCTCTGACTTTGATCTCGCTTTTCTACTGCCCGTTATCGATTGATCAATTGTTACATTTAAATTTCAGGAGATTTTTGTAGCTTTTTAGGAGATGTCTGAGCACACGGAGGAATCTGAAGACAGTGAAGGACTACTGAAAGACGCTTTCGACGAAGGATACTCTTGATCCAGTTGGTGACCTGGTATAATACTACCTGTACAGTACCATATGCCTAAACACGTCCCGAGGCGAGCATGAACTCCATCCTTGGGATGTACTAGTAGAGTACCACATTTAAGCAGATAGGTAGACCGGAAGTGGACAGGGTAAAGCTCTCCTCCAGCTCATTAATACTAATGAGGGGTGCAAAAATGTCTAGGACCACTGACTTCCTTAGTAGAAAATTGTTTAAGAAATGTTCTTGTTAGCAATTGAACTGTTATCGATTGATGGTCAGAGTTCCTTCGTTGTATTTCTTGGCAATTTTCCAAAAAGTTAACAGAACGTCACTGAGTGCGTGCAGCGAAAAAACGTGCAAACTTTCAAGTGAAGCCAGTGCTGATCCGCCATTTCCGCCCCCGGTCGGGGCGTACGAATGGACGAAACACCGGCGTTCAACATGCGACTTATCGCTGAGGTATGAAATTCTACCGAGGAAAAAACTTTTTAAAATTCCAAAAAAATCAGGAAAATAAGGCTGTGGAGCTGATTCTAGGATAGTTTCCGGGATTTTGTGAAATTCTTTTTCCAAAACGCAAGGAAGTTGCATTGAATTATTTATGGTAGTGAAAAATGGAAAGTATCAAAAAACTGTAGGAGTAGGGATAGTTCTCATAATCACGAAGCTTCGCTGAGAACATTTTTTTCACCCTGAAAACGCCACTGATAATTACCATTAAAGAGCTTTTCAAATCAGTTTATGTGCTTAGAAAAGGTGAAGTGTTGAAATTAGAATCTAATCAAGCAAAGATCAATTAATAGGTGCAACGAACTGAATAGTGTGAAAGTTTTTGTGTATTTCATTACTTTAGCAATTTTTCTATTTGTTTCCTCTTCCTAAAGCCAGGCCATCTGTCAGTTCAACCCTCACTTGACATATTCTTTTTTCATCCCCTATCGTTCATTTCTTCATTTTTTTCTAGTTCGCTTCCCTTTCTTCAGTCGAATTTCCTCTTTTAATCAGATGTAGTAATCTTCTTAATGAAAAGCTGACATTTCCATCAATCCATGACTTACTCTTATTGTTTTCTACATTGTCAAATAGTTCCGTAAATTCCAAAAGCGCATAACCCCCATGCTATAGATTTGATAGGCCGCATAACTCTTCGAGGTACCTATGAGTAAGTATTGATTTCGCGCCTGCGCAATCAGTGCTCCCGCCATCGTGCGGTCATGCCTTTAGGCGGGATCGGGTGGTCCGAGTTCTAAACAAAATACTACTTATACCATTGTTTGAAGATGCTCTGTTGTGGAAAATGCCTCCTAACGCCAGAGCATGGAAAGAAAGTGACTTGGTGAGAGGGCGCAGAGAAACAGTATGTTCCTTGGTCGTATTTTGCTCGTTCCATGGAATAGACCGTGTTTGGGTCGCTGAAGGGTTGGCACTCATAATACGTTTTTGGGGAGGGAAGGGGGGGGGGGTAATGCCATGCAGCAGCACCACTATGCCACGCTGTTTGTCTTTCTTGTCTTTTATTGTCTTGCCACGTCAGCAGACTTCGAAATGAGAATTTATGGGCCGTATTTGGCTTGCTTAGAGGTCGGCACTCATACGATGGGAGTTGCAGTATTGGGGCAAAGGTGGTGACACGTCAGTTTTACCTGGTGAGAGGGCGCAGACAAACAAATATGACGTGGCATGGCATGGTAGCACGGCCGTACGGCCCTTCCAAACTATCTTTACCCCATCTTCGGAATTTAAGAGAGATTGGCACGATTCTCAGTGTACACTTACCGCTCCACGCAACCTTCCGTGGTCGACGGGTTTTTACCTGAGATTTATAGCCTTCGGGAGGTGAAGAGATAGATCAGTTGAAATTTCAGGGTAAAGAGGGTCACATTCAAGACAGCGGTGAATAGGGATCGTGCATAACGGCTACTCCTTATTACCTCATGTTATGATATCCGTAGTATCCCGTATTACTTTACGGGGGTACTGTAGAAGTTCCTTCAACCTTTATTCACTATTATATATTTGGGACCAGCCTTCAAAAATAGTGTGTCAAAAATAGTGTGACTATTTAAGACGCAGTTGGACGACCGAGGGGGGTGGGGAGGAGGAGGGGGGTGTTTTGCACTCTTGTTGCTTCCATTGTCGTGTCGAGCAACTAAGTGGAGATCTGTGAAATACTGCGCATGAAGTGAGACTAGTCGAAGTCTGTGAAAGAATGCCTGTCAACTCTTGCAAAGCAATGACTCGGTGATGGGAAGTAGCGAAAGTGCTGAACGCCCCTCCCAAGTCAAACTGCGTGCCATTATTTGCCCGTTTCGCTTAATTCGTGCTTATCACTTGCGTCTGCGGTTATTCTCAAGTGGCATGTTCAAGGTCACCTTAATTTGTTCTATTCGAGACTTCGACCTCTTCTTCGTCCGCCGAACCTTGTCATCATGGAAAAGTTGCGTTTCATTTTTTAATCCCCACCAGTATTTTTCGGGGGTGAACTGCCTTGGAAGGGTGTTCAGCGAAATAGTCGTACATATGACGCCTTCGAAAATTTGAGGGACGATGTTCGGAAGGACTGCTCTCCCTACATCCACGTTTTCAAGCGGAGCAAGGATTCTCTACAGGCCACTCGGCCGTCCCCAGTCTAAAGGTCATAGTGTAAGCTGAATACGCTTTTGGAAGCCATAGCGGTTCAGAGTAGAAGTCGCATGCGTGGCGCATCTCGCAGAGTAATTGGTCGTGTTGGATATCGTTTATGGTAAAACTTGCGCTTTGGCCTATAGACTTATCAATGCTCATGTGAGGTAATCGGTTCTGCAAGCAGTAGATTGTGTGAAATTACTCTTTAAAGACTCTTGAATGCTAATCCCTTCAACAGCGTCACCTTTCTGTTTTTCTCTGCGCTCTCACGCCTGCATAGCGCTATAATCTTTCAGACACCATGATAAGGGCCCATCCATCCTGGCGTCCTCACGCCTTGAAAAAAACCATCTTCTGGCTCCCGACGTGTCTTTTGTACTTCTCGATGCCTCGGCAACCGCAATTCTTTGTTTCTCTGCGCTCTGGCCTCTCGCGGCAAGACCCTCACCAAAAGCTTTGGTTGTCACGTAACCATAACCATGCAGCATGTGATAAATCCCACTGCTGATTGCAACGGAACGGTTAATGCCTCTTTCAATGTTCGTTGTGTAGACGGAGCGGAGCCTATAATTGTGCTCTCCTCACTAGGGGACATTTCCTTTCTAGAATCGTCTAGAGCACCAAGCTCCCTAAGGTGGACCCTATGGTACGTCCGGCTCCGCCTACCCGGCCAACGCAAAAGTGAAAAGGAGAAGAGACAATAATTGAACCAAGTACTGTAAGACATGAATGTAAGACGTCCTCAGCCTGACAAACCACTGCTATTTCATCAACTCTGGGGCTCCTCAGTGAGATAGGGCTTGACGAAATAATGACATGGGGAAAGAGTGAACGAAAACTTTTCTCAAGTATTTTCTTATAGAGTGAGTGCTAATAGTGTCCGAATGATCTATTCCAGGTGAAATCTCGACGGTACCTTTACGATCACACCGACGAAGGATATAATCTCATCCCGTGGCGGAATAATGCATGGGTGGAAATCGCAGAGACGCTAGATTCCTCTCGTAAGTTCTCACTGATGGCTCTTTAAGGAGTTAGCTGAACATTTGTTACTGCTGAGCAAGGCGATAGCGATGAGAAAAGTTTGTCGTTCAGTTCGACCCAATTTTTCTCACCCTAGTGCGACTGAAAACTAAACTAACTGAAGCCAAGCTAGAGCTCCAAAGTGACGTACACGCTATATCCAAAGGGTTACAGAAGGGTGTGGCTGCGGCAAAGGTTCCAGACAGAAGAGAGGGCAACAAAGTGTGTGTAAGAGAGAAGAGTCGACACCGCTATACGCAGCCCCCGGCACGCCCCTTTCTGCTCTCTGGTATGGGACGTACAACCTCGTTCTTCTCGGTCCCCCTCACAGAAAAAAATCTCACAGACAGGCGGGAAAGTCATCCTTCTCCCGGTCATACTGG
>MU933901.1:0-15090 GCA_036418165.1 Cooperia oncophora
GGTCGTATTTTTCCGCTGGAGAGGGGGTCGTATTTGGTCGTTGGGAGAGGGGGGTCGTATGTGCGTTTGAGAGAAATTTGTGCGTTGGAAAAAAAATTGTTCCCGGTTGTTGACTTTTCGCGTGATTTTGCTTGTTACTATATACCCCCCCATCCCGCTCGGCGAAAATATTTGGCTGAAAAGCCGGACTGCAAAATATAGGAAATTGGTAGGTAGTGTTGGGGAAGGGAGGGGACCGTACCGAGACCCCCATTTATGTATATCTGGGGGGAGGCGGATTTATACTGACACCCTCCTTGAGGGGGGGGGGTGTATACGCAACCATTTCACATATCACGATGCTTACCCTGCTCATGGAAACAATAGATTTCCCATTTGTCAGTGGTGGTAAGAGGGGCAGCACTTGCACTAGTTGAATATGCCCTAGACCTCTAGACCTTCAGACTAAACCTAATGTCCCTTCTTCAAAAAGATTCTTGTGATTAACGTTGTTTGATATGGAAATTCGTATCGAGTTCCCAGACCTGTATAGGCTATTAGAGTCTGAACTTTGACCTATTCAAAGGATTACCCAGTGTACGCGCGCTAGCACCGGCTTCTGTAGAGCGAAAAAGAATGAGTTTCCCCTATGATTCTCTGCTTCGAATCACTTGTTTCGAGAGGCACATTTCACATTTATCGTTTGCCTGCTATAGATCCCCACATTCCCCATTTTCTTTGCCGTCTTAGATGTCGGAGTGGGTATCTGGAGGCATACTCCTAGGCCTGAACCCGCCCACACGACGGGCAGAGGTAGCGCCCTCTGGAATTATAGCCTCTATGCAGTCAGCAAGCCATGAATTTCATCCCACGATTTGCGACTGGCAGAAGGAGGTCTGCTTGGAGACAAAGGCTTGACGTGCATTCTGCTGGTTCTCGCAATAATCAAAGCCCAGTGTGGGCAAGGTGGCATGACCGCAGTAGAGAGTCCGAATGCTATTTCGCGTCAGGAATGTGTAGGAGTTCACTTAGGAGCGCTAAGGCTCGATGTTGTTCCACTCTGATTGTATCCTGTCTCAGCCATCTGGTCTCTCAGCAAAATCTCAACAAGTCTTCATTTCTCGCGTGGGACAAGGGTGGCCTCATTTAATTCGTACTTGGCAGCTTCCCGTGTTTTTTCTTCACGGTCAGCTACGATGTTTTTGGCGGCTACACATGACATATGCCTTTGAGATATTAAGGGCAGCCAATTATTGGATACTGTAAGCGTTCTCTGACGCAAAAATTGAGTTAGAGAAAAAAAAACCAATGGGAAATAAAAACAGTGGGAAATCCTGTATGCTACCGAGCTGATACCAACAAAAACCCGAGCTGATACCAACAAAAACTTGTGACGCCACGCACCTTCGTCACTTATTGTGGGAAAGTGGGAGTGAATGAGGAAGGTGGAACTGTTATGAGAAGGCCCGCTTGACTACTTTGGCAAGGAAGTGGTCCCACAAAATTGATCGAGTGCGGGGTTTTTGCCCAATTGTGAACATTGCATTTACCCCTGGTGAATAGACCGCCTCCAAAATGTGTATGTTATATGAGTGGATAAGATAGCGGAGTCGGCCCTCCAAAATTTCTTTTCCAGTACGACTCCCTTTCCAGCCTACCTACTATCTTAGCAAAAATATGTCCCGGTGATGTGATTCTGCCCACGTTGCTGTTCCCTGTCCCAGATGTATTTTACGTTTGAAATCCCAAATGTGTTTTAAGTTTAAAGTCATGAAGAAGAGGGTACAAACTAAGCAATAAGAGCAGGTCTACAAGAATGCTAAGTCTTGGGCAAAAGTTGAACGAATCGAACCCGCACCTCACGCTTCCGGCGAGTGCGCTATCCGTTACGCCACCAGGGAAGCTACGCCCGGAAAGCGTGAGGTGCGGGTTCGACTCCCGCCTGGGGCACGACTTTTGCCCACAACTCAGCATTCTTGTGATAACTTCGGAACGCGTACTGCGGCGTAAAACAGCAGTTATCATAATATGAAACTTCTAAGGAGCATGTGCAAATCTCATCCGCAACGGGTATATTCCACAATCTCTTTAGCTTTATAATTTCTAGAACTTCCAAGTTTCTCCTCTAGCAAGGGAAATCGATTTTTTCGTAGCATTTCTTAATTCAGGTATACAATTCAAATCTCACATTACTGCTCATATTTTTGCCTATACCGTCTATCATTGGATCTTTCATGTACACAGTGCAAGGAATTATGTTCGCATTTGGAGTTCACAGCACAACGTCTGAAGAAGTGGTGAACTTCTTTGTTGAACTCGGTTGGTTTGACAAGCTTCCTTTCACGTTACACTCCACGCTGATCACGTGGGCGGAGTCACGCTATTGTGCTCCCTCGCTGACGCTTCCCCCTCACCAGCATAGAATTTGGTGCCATAAATGAAAAAGCACAATGGTGAGTCCGGCTCTGCCCATTTGGCGACCGTGGAATGTGTTTCGTGGAATAACCACAAGTAGAACTATTTGCTTACCTATTTAGTCACTCCATCCCCCTGTTTTGGAGGCCACGTGCTCTCATATGTTCGACACCTGATGCAAAAAACTGTTCCATTATGTGGCTGTTCATGAAACAGTGACAGGCGCAGTTTGTCGACGAGGGGGCATTTTGCTTTCCATAGATGTGTCGACCCATCTAGGTAGCCGTTTCTCGAGTTGACACGTTTTAGGATAGTGGCTAGACGATCTTACTTCAGCTTCACAAGAGTTCACAAGTTTTACCAGAGTGAGATTTGTAAACCGGAACTAGGGAAGCAATGATAATACAAAATGCCCCCCCCCGTCGACAAACAGCGCCACAACGACGTAACCCATAACCCACTTGCAAGGCAGTAGGATCTGTGAGAGCGCTGAGAAGTTTATTTTAGTTTGTGTGTTTAGAAGAAGGTGAAAGGTGCATTCCACGTTTGCCGTATGGGCAGAGCGGTACCTGTTCTCCCTCATGGGCGCGCACCTCATCCTAACACTTTTTAGAAAGAAGGGCACACCAATGAGGAAAACATCCGGCTTGACTCCGGCCATTGCTGCAACGTGAAGCGTGATTTCGATAGATGTTCCAGTACGGGGGTGCTGATCTGTACTGTAGCATTTACATCTAGTCGCTACTTATAGCCGATTTGCTGCATATGCTAGGGTCTCAGGTGGCTGGGTCGGGCGCGGCGTCAGTTCGTTTCCCGCCACTTGTTATCACTTTTCCGCCTCGAATGTTGGTAGGGAATGGCTGGCGCTGCGCCATACCCGGCCTCCCCCCTGTCCCCCCAGCGTCTGCAGCAAAAATGAGTGCTCAATGTATCACCTTCAACAGACTGTTCATTTAGGGTTTGCCAGCAGCGTATTCAATTTTCCTAATCTCGTTATCGATCGGTTAGTTGCCAGTCTTTTTGCAGCCCGTTACGAGAAGGAAATACAGCCAAACACCTTGGATAGCTATCACTTTGATCGCCTTACAGGTGACCATTCCTTTATATTTTCTTCTGCGATAGCTGGACCAGCTTTTGCTGGTGTCGGTCAGGAGATCCACGTTGACGCGGCGCGCAGGAACTAGCGACAATTCCCTAACTAGTTGGCTCGACACACTGTGGTACAATAAATTAATCAGTACCGCTGCCGGTATTGCGCACGTGACGCCGCGTGAAGCGCACCTCTTGCCGCGTAGCCGCCTCATGGATCTCCCGACCGGCACTCGGCATCCGGGTTCATCATATTTATGGACCGCGCCGTGCATTCGCATTCTATTGAGAAGTGGATGGGTGCTTTAGTGGAACTCAGAGTGGTGAGAAGCCGTTATCCTGAGTTGAGCCAACTTTACATGGGTTTTTGTCGTCACTTGAATGGTCCTTTCCCAACATATCCATAGCGACTACCTTAGGGGACACTCACATATTGTAGTTTTTACGCATACCATTGAATAGCATCGCTATGTAAAGTGCATTATATACAAGGCAAAGCAACTACTTTGTAGCCGGTCGACCTTGGTAAGCAGTGAGCAATAGAAAAGGCGTAGCAGTTGGACTTTTTAGACATGCTGTGAAAATCCCTTGCGAGGGGGGGGGGCTTAGGAGAGGAGAGAATTCCATTGAACAAGTCAATCCAGCAGTTTGATGACAATAGAAAAAAGCAGGCCGGTAGGCTGAGGCACGATCCTGTGACCATACTCCCCGTAATCTCGCTCTTCGAAATCGGAAAGTGCCATATTCATCTGGGAGGGCAACTCCCACTTAATCATTTGCGATTTATTGCTAAGATAAAATCGAGTTTAAATAAAGGCACAGCTCGCAAGCTGCGGAAACGAATAGGCACAAAAAAGTGCTAAGTATCTGATTAGCGGAGAAAAGCAGCAGAAAAAGCAGTCCGAAATGTTATAGAGAAAGATAACATAGTGGCTACTAGCTAGTAGCTAGCAGCCGGTGAGGGTCGGCATGGGCCTAAGGGGTGTCCATGGGCCTAATTAGTCAGCTTCTGGAGTTCTTGCCAGTTTCAACATTTGAAGAGTAGTGGCAGCCTAAAAAATCGCCCTTCACATACGTCACGACATCATTTAAGCAGGTCATTAGCCTTATTTTTTCGCGAATGTGCGCATTTAAACTAACAAGCCATTTCTGAGTAGAAAGTGAGAACGTGCGAAAGGGCCCGTATGGGTTTCGGGAAGCTTGTAGGTAGCCAGCAACCAAGGTATGTACAGCATCGTTCTGTAAAACACATGAGAGGTCGCACTAGGCCGCTGTGGGGAGGGATCGTATTTCCCTTCCTAGAGAGAATGCTGGCTGTTCGTTGTTTTTCCTGTTTCATACGTACTATTTCCCTTCTCCCCACGCCCACTCGACAGCAAAATTTTCGGAAAATTCCGCTAAAAGTAGCAGAAAGTTGGGGAAAATCTAAGAATTCGTAGGAAACTGAAAACTTGTAAAAATGTGATAGGGATGTTGGGGCAGGGGGGGGGGGGCTCGACCAGAGACCACACTCTCTAGTGAGGGGGTCGTTTATCGGATTCCTCCCTCGAGGGAGGGTGGTGTCCTCCCCTGCAGCAACTCCCAAGGGGCAGGGGAGAGAACGCCTCAGCGTGATGGGCCCACGTTTACACATTCCGGCCATTCGCACCGTAAACAGCGCTCGACGACTACCCTGGAACTCCTCCTCGACATTTCGCGAGCTTCCCAGCACTGAACCGAAACTGCATGATGCTGGATAGACCAGGATTATAAAAAGACGACGCTGTTGTATTGTTTTCCAATTAGATCTGCTTAACTACTTTCAGGTGCTTGCAACTGGTATATTCCTTTCACTCCATATGATCTATCATTTTAATGGACTGGCATATGCCATTGGTGCTGTTGCCATCAGTATCGTATCTTGCGTAGTAGGTTTCAGCCTTTGAACTTGCTTCTGATATAGCTTGTACAGTTAGAAAGAGGGTGCATAACAGTGAGCAGTTCTCTAGTCTCTGGCCCACCTTTCTGAGACAGCCTTTATCAACGAAGGAACCACAGTGGCAGGTCCCGCTTTCCTGTCATCCACCACTGCCAATCCAAGACTGTACTGTAGGACAACCCTCGAATGAATTACTAGGGAACTACAGTTTTTCTCGCTGCAGATGAAGGGGCGGGTCAAGCAGGGGCGGCGCCAAATTGGTTTTCTAGGCGCAATTGTTTGTTCGCCCTGCGCTGCCTGCAATAAGAACTCCTGGAGAAAGGACTCAAGCGCCGGGCCAAAATCCAACTGTCCACTTGGACATGCCCTTTCATAGCGCTAACAGACTGTAAGTGAGGGCTGCTGTGCTGCAAATTATATTCAGGCACTCGCCACTACACCTCGATTATCGCGGAAACTATTTGAGTATCATCAAAAGAAACACTCACCGGTATCGGTGAGTGCTGTTGAGTTATCAGATTATCAATAGCAGTGATTTATTTCCGAATGAACCACGGCTTTTTAGAAAATATGGGATAAAAATTCCGATGGGAGCATGTGAACAACACGGTCATGATGTCCAAACGACGATTGCAGGGCAACAGTGAGACTGAGAGAAAACGCGTGGTGGAGTCACGCCCTTCATTAATCGTCTGCATCCTCCCATTGAGACACTACTCTCCCAACACGCTCGGTCCCAGAGAACGCAGGCGAAAGAGAAAAGCGGCGCATATTCTCGCGTTGTGCCTTCGTGCTCCCATCCATCAATTTCCCCACGCTCTCCGTTTTACAGCACCTATTTAGCTTCAAAGGGAGGGAAAAAGAACTTTCATGTGGTTGAAAACTTGCAGATGATGGAACGCATATGATCCCCGTATTTTATTTAGATTGTGTGGAAGAAGGGGGGGGGCTCGCTTGCTAAACCAGTGCATTCTCTGGAATTTTGTAAAAACTTCGTGGTAGGTGAACCACTTTCCACGAATGCAAAAAATGCTTTCGAACAGATTAATCACCCACTGAACTACCCCTACCCGTTCCAGCCTTATAAGGATGGTATCTCAAGTGTTGGAGCAAATAATTCGAAATGGAATTACAAGTTGTTACTATCGAGCTGCAATACAAGAGTCTTACAGTTGCAGTCTTTTTTCGTAGGCGAGTTTCTGCTCCCTGTTTTTCTCGGAGCTACCGAAAAAAGAACCCTAGTGAAACAATTTCTAGAGGACTGGTTGATGGACTCTTGCAACTGCATACGGCCACGGACTCATTCATTGATGGATGAAACAAGCGGGTAAGTACGACCTTCGCGCAGAAGCAAGTCTAGACGACACGCCTCCTTTTTAGGCCAACTCTTATCTGCGAGCACGCCAAGCTTCGTTGGCGTGAACGGGTTTCCCGCTGCTCCGAAAGAACTGAAGCTTTCTAGATTCGGGTTATTTGTAAAACGACAAACAGCAAAAAATTGTAGAACAGCTGAAGGCCCTGCAAGAGTACTTGTTGGGTAGAGGGCATTTTGGCAATTGTCTTGAAAATATATTGAGGGCAGAACTTTGTGGTGCGAAGGAGTTCCGAAGGCCAGAACACGCTTGCGTCTATCTGTTACGCAACAATGGTCTAGCAGAATCATTGTATTCTGCCACTTTACAGCCTCAAAGTGCCCATCACCAATCCTCAGCATTGTCGAGATAGAGACTGGGAAGAGGCAGAACCTTGCTGGCGGAATTGAAATCTAAAAAGCCTCATCGGAGGCTAACATGCGATGTTTTTAACTGAGCACCATGGTGTAGCGGTATCATTGTACCCTTCCACGGTACAGACCCGGGTTCAACTCCCGGTTGGTGCAAATGTTTTGCATTTGCGGAGCAGGGTTACTTCATTGGGTAGATTCTCAAAAAGCGGCTATAATGTCTCGACTTTGTCCCGAAAAGAGTTACCGGTGAGGGTACAGTTGAAAAGAGTACCGAGTGGGCCAGATCTTTTGGTGGAAGGGATAACAGAAGGGTCATGGAGCCTGCATGTGCTGTTTCTAACGTGAGCACCAATGGTGTAGCGGTATCATTGTAAAACATCCCACGGGTAACAGACGGGCCCGAGGGAACTCCCGGTTGGTGCAAATGTTTTGCATTTGCGGAGCAGGGCTACTTCATTGGGTGGATTCTCAAAAAGCCTATCTGTCTCGACTTTAGTCGAAAAGAGTACCGGGAGGGTAGTCGAAAAGAGTACCGAGTGGGCGGATCTTTTGGTGGAAGGGATAACAGAAGGGTCATGGAGCCTGCAATATGTTTTAAATTTAACGAGTGAGCACGCAGTGGTGTAGCGGTATCATTGTAACCCCCAGGTAGCAGACCCCGGGTTCGAACTCCCGGTGGTGCAAAGTTTTGGGGCATTTGCGGAGGCAGGCGCTTATCCTGCATCGAAGGAAAACTCTGTGTGTTTATCATTCTTCTGTAATTTGTCGAGAAGAATACAAGGCAGAACTTCACGGCGGAAGGAATCAAAAGCCTTATGACGCCGACATGCGATGTTTCTAACATAGACACCAATGGTGTAGCGTATCTCTGTACCCTGCCACGGTACAGGCGAGTGTCCAACTCCCGGTTGATGCAAAGCTTTTGCCTTTATGGAACGAGGCCATCTCTTCGAAGGGAAATCCTTGATCTGGCCCAACCATTGTCTGCCGATCAAAAGATTCTAAGGCGGCCTGGAACATTAATGCTATGAAGCTCAAAAAGGTCATGCAATACTTCAAATGTGAATTACGGGCAGAATGTTTTGAGATATCAGAAATGGTTTTAGATCATCAGACTACCTTTTCTAGTACTATTCTATACAGAAAAGTAGTCTGATGATCTAAACCGCACATGTGAGAAGGGAACACCTGCAAACCCTTTTTGGTGTCCCCGTAGGGACATGAAACGAGAAGAGTCGCATCCAAAAGTTGAGCCGCAATCTGTAATCGCTTGCGGACTTCGTGTGCGAGCGTTTCCCATCGAATTTCAAGTCGAGTGGGTTACCTGTGTCTTTTTTTTCAAGCGAGGCGGGGACACTTCGCAGCCCCCATGGCTGGGAACGCATGGCCTTACGAGACGAAATGGCTCGACCGGACTTTGAACGGTGCCATGCAGGCGGCCGATGTAACAGCCCGCAGCGCTCATTTCTCCTAAGTCAAAATAACGGTTAGATGAAAGTTCTGCGGAGAATCGAGACATCCGCGACAATGCAAGCCACTGCTTTGACACAGCGGGGTCCTGATAAGCAAGTAGGTTGCAGTGAGTGCCTCCAAAATCCCAAAGGATTAGTGCTGAAATGATGCTGTACTATGAATAGAAACAGGACGGCGGCAGCGAGCATCAGGGGGGGGGTTAAATGAGAATCACTACCACACTTGAGTGTGACCACCAGGTAAGCAGCTCGTCTCTGCCGGGCCCCACGCAGGTGCCCGTATGAGCCCGCACCACTACCGACTGCGCCATGGAGCAGCAAATGTTCGCGCTTGACCATCATTCTATGTAACGACCACAGCACAGAACCGTAATACATCCTCTCGATCAATCAAGGAGATCGATAAAAACGCGACCCGTATGGGTGCGAAACCCTGTGCCGAGGGTTACATCGGTCCTGATGATGGGGAACCTCTTCGGTTACCCATTAGGACCGGTACCCGGGGTCCAGGGCATCGCACCCAGATGGGCATTAAAATGCTCCGTATCTTGCGCCGGTGTGAAGTAATCAAGCCCTTATTAGAATCGATATCACTTCTGTGATGGTAGACCAAATGCCATCGATCTTCAATGGACCAACCAGGCACAACGCTAGCAATGAAGAAGTTGCTTTCGACATACTGACGGCCAGGTTAGGGGCAAGATTCTGTTGCACTCTACGGTCGACTGCCGCAGCAGCGCAGTCGAACCATACGGTGGTTCAGCTCGGTTTTCGCGGCACTTTTCTCGACAAAATTGTGGAAGATGAGCACATCGAGATTCACTCCGTAGAAATAGGATCTCCGCAAATGCAAAACATTTGCACCAACCGGGAGTTGAACCCGGGTCTGTACCGTGGGAGGGTACAATGATACCGCTACACCATTGGTGCTCACGATAGAAACATCGCATGCAGGCGTCATGACCCTTCTGTGTTCCCTTCCATCGACAGATCTGTCGCCCCTTCCCCCAGTACTCCTTTCGCCTCAAGTCCAGGCAGTGATGGACTCATTGAGAACTAATCAATGAATTAGCCCTGCTCCGCAAATGCAAAAGACCTTGCACCAACCGGGAGCTGAACCCGGGTCTGTACCGTGGGAGCTTACTGATACGGCTACACCATTGGTGCTCAAGTTAGAAACATCGCATTTCGGCGACATGACCCTTTTAGATTCCCTTTCACCGCAAAGTTCTACCTTCCAAGTACTGTTCTCGACAAAGTTGTGGATTGGTGATGGGCACATTAAGATTCCCTGTGAGGAGATAGCTCCTCCGCATATGCAAAAAGTTTGCACCAACCGGGACTTGAACCGGGTCGGTATGGAAGTACAATGATATCACTACACCATTAATGCTCGCTGGAACCGTGAGTGTTCCAATTTCCGTCACTGAATTACGAGACTTCCAGATCCGCTATCAATCTGTGGAAAACCTAAGAGCAGCCAAGTTGCTGAGATCAGTTGTCCTTGTGTATTTGGGCTTCTTCGTGGTCGAAAGAGCTCTTCTCTTCTACTCAACCTTCTTCGTCGCTGATCAGTCTCAACTTGCCTCCTGCAGTGTGGATATTCTGCATCAATATGGTCGTCAGTCTTGAGGTTTGTTCACCCCTATCTCTTACAAAACATTCCTGGGCATAAAACCGATAATATCCCTGCTAATATAACGGCTATGTCTTATGTAGTCTTCTTCCTGTTCTGTCCTGTCTGTCTGTCTGTCCTGTCTGTCTGTCTGTCATTGAAAATTCATACCTGAAGAAAAGCTGGAGAGGTTCGTGGCCATGGCCGTAGGGTAGAAACATGGGACAAAACCCATCATGAGAATCCCATGACCATGGGTAAGCCCGCGCTCACGGTGGGCGGGCGTGCGTCTAAAAGTTGGCGATGTCTCATGAAAAAAGCTCATAAATCGTTCCCAGAGCAGTCCCGAGATGAGAAACAGTGCAGTAGGGTAAACAAAGGCGTGACTGACCAAACAGAGGCGCACACCCGAAGTGGGCGGGGCGTACTTGTGATGGCGGCGCTTACCCGTTACACTGAAAAATCACCATAACTTGGTTAGGAAGCAGCTCGGAGACTGGGAAAAGTGGAATTAGGTTAGCACTGGGTTGGTTCACCGAATGGAGGAGATAACCCCCGAAAGTGGCACGGTTGTACCTGTGGATACGGTCGGCGCTTCCCGCAAAGGTCGGTAACCTGGTCCTGAGAAACATGTTTAGGCAGCGCAGAAAAAGTCCATCGACCGAAGAAGACTATACTTGCACAGAGTCCCACCGTGTATAGCGGCGTGCTGAGGTCCGCACCCAGCAGTGGCGAGGCTGCTTGTGAGCACGAGGAACAGTATTAAAACGTCGTAGTTTGTATAATCAACTGCAATGGTGTGCCAAAAAATGGATTATGGTTCCCAAGTGATCAAATGTAAGAATGTGCGAGGCACCCGCGTTGTGGGCGGAGCCTGCACCGAGGTGGGCGGAGCCAAATTCAGAAAGTATTCGCAACGTGGTTCCAGACCACTCTAGACACCGGGAAATGTGGTTTGAAGTCCGCAACGGGTTATTAGTTGAGAAGCGCGAGGCATTATCGTTGGGGCGACACCAGGAACATATATAAGCCGTCAACCCGTAGGGGGTGGAAGCCGAAATCAAAATAATCGAATAGTGTGGGCGGAGGCGTGTTCTCCCGAGGGGTGGATGCCGGATATTTAAAGAAATTCGGCAAAACGCTTCCAGAGCACTCCAGACACCGGGAAAAAGTAGTTTGAAGTCAGCGAGGGGTATCAGTTGAGAAGCGCGAGGCATACTTTGTTTGCGGGGCGCGTCAAGGTGAGCGGGGCTAGCCTTAAAAATTTCTCATACGGTTCCAGAGCACTTCAGGCACTCCATACCTCCTATGGTGACACGGCCCCGGCTTTGCGGGGCGTGGCTCCATCGCGCCTACCTACATTCGTACGATCAAATGCTCGACTAATACCCGGCTTTTCTCTCATCTGTCCACTTGATCAACGCTCCTTACCACCACTCCATACACCGTAATAGTGTTGAAAGTAGCAGGTATGATGCTATTGGTCAAAGAATGTTGACCACCTGTTCAGGTAAAAGAAAAGCCTGATACTAGGCGGCTAATGAAATGTGTGGAAGAAGCGCGGCGGAGCCGCGCCCGCTCGACGAAGCCGTGCTGTATCTCAGAAGGAGGCGCGCCGGTGTCAGCCGGCGAAGCCGGCTGGTGTAATGATATGTCGCCGGGGGAGGAACGCGAGTTTGAGGCTACAGAGGCCGAAGGTTTTTCGGCGCGCTGACATCTTGGAACCGAGTTGAACGGTTTACCCTCAAACTCTTGTACCCCCCCTGAAGCTCTCATAAACAAGTTCCCCACCATTCCGAAATTCTGGAATCTCATTCATTTAAGATCATCTCCACAATGGTAGTGGTCGCCAGCTCCTACTCATCATTACCTCGCCTCATGACGTCGTGCTGGCGCCGTTCGCGACAAGTCCACACCACCTATGCCAACACCGGTGACGTACGCTCTGTTGACGGACGCCCACTTTCGTTCAATGTCAATTTACAACGAGATTTCTACTTTGAGAATCTGAAAGTGTTGTGGGATCCCACTCGGACCCATCCTCTTACGCTAAATTAAAACCCGTGCAAGGATTTCATAGGCGGGTAAAAGTTTTCAGGGTCATGTCACATGAAGTTGAGTGAACGACGGGTTTGACAGTGCTTCCCCTCTGATGTAGACCGGTGAAGTAAAGATGGTCGAAAGCACATTCCTCGATGATCGCATGGGCGGAGACACCAACCAAAATGTCTGCCTCAACGATGCAATTCCTGTTGCAGCAAGGTAAGAAATAGAGGATCACAAAGAGAAAGACAAAATGGTATATGTCTCGCCCACCCAGTTGCCGCGGAATGTGCCTCTAAGCACCTGTAGACGGTGAATAATGCCTTCAGTTCGTTTCGATTTCCTTTCGTATTGTGTTTCGAGGAACTATTGCCATGTACAGTTCACTCTTTCACTATTGGATAACGAATTTTAACAAGTGCTGTTTCCAAATGCTGCACAAAACTGAACAACCGCTTCGCAACAGCACGCGTCAGAGGTCTGTGAATTTCGCGAGTGGTGTGATATATACTGTACAAATCACTTTCTAAAGTTTTCTTTTGATGAAAAGCGTCAATAAACCTCAAATCTCTCTGGAGGTTGTTTCGATTTTTATGCACATATTCATGAATCCGTTTAAGTGAAGTAGTGCCTGATTGCAGTAGGCGATACATACAAATTCAGAGAGAGAAACTTCACGATCCGGTCACTTGGATCGATGGGATCGCGAAGTATGAACGCTCTAACAGAACAAGATATGATGAGGATGATATCAGAGACTAATAACTCAAGCCGGAAGAAAATCAGAAATCGATCGGTTCCGACATCAATCCTTGAGAAACCATGGAAATCAGTAAAATGATCGAAAAAGCTGGACAAAATCGTGAGGGTCAATTCCCTACTCACTACCAAAGAAAAAACACGAGAGCAATATAAGTAGCCGAACACTTGACAACAGCAGCCTCGATGCGAAAAAATCAATAGTCGACCGACCACACTTCGCTATTCCATTTGCAACGATACACATGCCTGTGGTATTTCTGAATCATTTTCTCGGCGAAACGAACGTATTCATCACGTGCGCTTTGGAGCGGTTGGCCTTAAATTGTGTTTTTGGAAGGTTTGAGAAGTGAATCTTAACGAGACATTCTATAATAAGCGAGTGGGCGGAGACTCGTGACTATTGTCTCTTCCTCATTGGTGTTTACCTCAGAAGAAGGAGCGCAGCGATGGGGAAAATGATTGCGAGTCTTTGTCCATTTCTCCGCCCAATCATTATCGCGGAATGCGTCCAACACATGAAAAAAACACCTTTTCTAGCTGCCCAGGCCTCGTATTTCCTTGAAGCGACATCATCACCTTTTGGCTTCTCTGAAATACTTCAGTTCCATTTCTGTGGTAGACGGCTGATGTATGAAGTAACTGATAAATAGGTTGCTAACTCCCATTAATTTGTAAATAAATTTCCACAAAATTCGGTAAACGGTGGGTAAAGAGAAAACTAAAAAGGGGTGTAAGGCGAGCTTCCAACAAACTGTACCCTTTAGGACCAATCTGAAATAAAGGGAGTGGTCCAAAACACTCTTGAACCGTGGCACCGAAGAAAGCTTGACGGAGAAGAGTATTGTCAATCAAGACGAGTTCACTGGGCACTGCCTCGGATATCCTCTTTGACGTTCAGGACAAATCCACGGAACGCTTTTGATCGATCCTGCCAGCAATGGGTAATGGGTAGCAAGTCGATTTTGTCTGAGATCATGGTTTGCCGGTATTTTTCTCAGTGAGTGTTCAGGTCACTCTTGAATTTGTTGGGCGGGTACCACATTGAGCGCCAAATCGATCAATGCGTAGGCAAAACGAGCGATAGAGGACAAAACGGTCACTCGAGAAAGCATTACCACGTTCAAACAAATGGGTCCCGTCGCGAACGCCACGCTCGCGACGTCGCAGCTCGGATGTTCTGATCTATGCCTCAATCAATATGGAGCAAAATGACCGTACGTGGATAAAGCTAAACATTTTGCCCATTTTCGTCATGATAAGATCTACAAAAACTACAAAAACTCCTAGTATTGTCCACGCACGTACCGTAAATGTCTTCCGAGGGGATGTTGCCATGAATGCTCTGCTTATAGAGTCCATAGAGAACTAGCTTCTCTTCATCGGTTGGGTCCTTTTTTAGACGTCGCATTTCCTCGGCGGCAATGTCGAAATTCATGCCGGTCCATTTCTGAACAAAGCATCTTTAATGGATCAGAACCAAATTATGAAAACCCGGTCTACAGCCACTCCCCGTATAAATTTCTGGGAAGTTGAAGCTTGAGGAGTTTAAAATACCGCCTTGTAACTGATTCGCTGCTTAAAAACATGGAAATCATCATGGAAAAACTCACCTTCTCGAGATCGCTTATCGGCATTCCTCGGAGAGCTAAGAAGAGGACTGCACCATTACACCCTGCACAGCGTTGACTTGTCGGCGCTTCATAATAGTCGCCAATTCGCTACGATAGTCGCAGCCAATCAGTGTGCGTATATGTTTACAGTTGCGTCATGGAGAGCCATCCCGGCCGTCCATTCAGGCGCGGCGCCTGTTTGTTTCCACCAGGGAATGAGGCTGGCTGGCGTCGTGCGAAAACCTACGTACATAGGGATGTCCCTACCTAACACTTCGATAAGCACTATGTTTACAATGTAGACTACAATTTTTCTAGGAGATCATGCATTTAGTAGCAGTTATTTCACAATCGGAATGAATAACGCTATCCTCTGACTGGACCTTTTTGGATTGGTTCTTCATCGAGTGCAGCTTTCATGGACTCCATTAAAACTATGGAATATGTAGTACAAGCATTTG
>MU933918.1:0-13958 GCA_036418165.1 Cooperia oncophora
ATCGCTTTGCGGCGGTGAATGCCTAGTGTGCCACCACATGATAATCATATTTTGCCTTTATTCAAAGCCATTTTCGAAGCCTTATCAAAGAGCACCTTCAAAACAATGCATGCTCGAAGTTACAATAAAAATGGAGCCCATTAAGATGGTCAAAACCGCCTAATCTTGTCGAATTCTTTTTACTCAGTTTTTGACCTACCCAGAAACGCATAGCAAAAATGAAACCCATTTTTGTGATCCTTGTATGGACCCCTACAACAAGCAACAAACCATTTCCAAAAAGCGCGCCACGACCTGAAAGACCTCCCTTGTAAGTGACCAACCAACAAGAGGACTGTGGGACAGAAGATATACATAACTAAGAGAAGAACTTATGCCCAAGGACAGCTTACAAAACTAAAATCTAACGCCTATCATTGTTGGTACCTTCTCAATCAGTCGAGAGCAAAAACTCTAGCTGTACATCGTCTTCAAGTCATTGTATTAGCCGCAATCGCATTCAAAATGTCCCAGTAGTTAAGTAGAATGCGTGGCGCATCCCGAATAAAATATGCGTTATTAACGCCGAATATTTGGTCTCCTTGGAACCGATTCCGGAACAATCTAGCATATTCAAGAGATCCAGTCAGACTGCCGCCATTGTAGGCAATCCTTCTTCATACGCTCCGGCTTCGAAGCGCGCACTCGACAGTTTATGTTACAAGATAAAAAAGATTTCTAGATCAGTAATTGACCAGTCAATCGGATACATATGCACTCCATGTCTGTTTTCATCCTAAA
Source organism: Cooperia oncophora (assembly GCA_036418165.1). Taxonomy (NCBI): domain Eukaryota; kingdom Metazoa; phylum Nematoda; class Chromadorea; order Rhabditida; family Trichostrongylidae; genus Cooperia; species Cooperia oncophora. Next base: position 781 of record MU933918.1, read on the forward strand.
GCTTTCGCAATAAATGGTACGGGATACATGCACGAACGGAGTCGTCTCACGGCACTTGTCAACTGCCCGCGGGAGCACGTCTGGTTGACAAGTGCATCGTAACTGAACGGAGTACGTCAAGATGAGCAAGGGTATTCCAATACCGGTTACTTTCGACAAACCCAAAAAAAACTGTTTCGTTACCTGCGCAGGAGTTCATTGCATTTATTCGTTGATTCGTTGTTGTTCAGTTCATATAAAAACATGTGATAAAGTTAAAGTTAAATTGCCTTCTTTAGACTAGCAGATTCCCATACGTTTCGCAGATAAAAATCGCCAACTGAGCAACATCTGCAGGGCTACCGAAGCGAAAAGTGAAAAGTTAGCAACAACTAGTATAAGAAACTAGCAAACTAGAAAATGTTCCTCGTGCCCCCTAAATCGAACACCCAATCGAACAATTGTGTTTGATGCGAAACTTTCGTTGTTTACCGCTCCCTGCTTGAGGGTGCGCCACACATCACAGTTCCATTCTGAAACGTAGAGGCTCCGAAACGTGATCATGCTAAATCAACATGGATAATTCGCTTAATTCGAGCGCAGTCGACCCGTCTGGACCAACCGTGGTAAACAGCTCTACTTTTTACAACATTTTCATAAGGTAACAATTCTTTGAAAGTTATACAAATTCCAGTTTAGCGACTTTCTTTGGCTGTCCGCTAAAATATTTTTCGCCTTGGATTTTTGACCAGTGGCACTGATTACTTATCGATGATCACTATCACTTAAAGTACAGTGCCGCGTTCGCTGTTTAGGAGTAGTAACAGTGGCTATGAAAAGAAGTCATTAGGGTCATAAATCTTCAATAACCTGCATGGCCTTGCAGTCTGCAGACCGTCCCACAAAAGATTTTAATAAAAACCCATCGGATTCTCGTCTCGAACCTGTTCGTCAAGCGTCTTCATTCCACCTCCTTCTCTCCTTCACATTACAATTTATCTTATTGATCCTGATATTCTAGTTTATCTAATTTATTTTGAGCCGATTTTTGAAATTCGATCGATTTATTGATTCTTCTGAGATCAATAACCAACTTTTGTAAGAGTTCAGCTTGGCGTCATGTGGATCGGACTGTTGGCAGCTTTAGCGGCATCCTTTCTTTTCGGCACGGTGTTTGTCCCGATCAAGAAAGTTCGATCTGGAGATGGTACGCTTTCGGTTTTCTATATATCAGGAGTGGCATTCGGATAAAAACGCTAATCGCTAGACCTGTTCCCGAAGCATCTAAACCGTTTCTTGGAATGCGCCACGTATTTGACATTTGTTCAAAACTTACTTCATGGCATAAGAGTGCGGTCTACTGCTACAACTGGTGAGGTCGATCAGTGTTCACAGTGGAAGCGATGAGTGTTCATGGGTGGCAACTGTTGTATCGGCGAAGAAAAAAAGGATGAAAACGCTGATGAAGCCATCAATAAGGGGTCAGGGACCCCTCAAAGGTCTCCCTGCAGTACTTCTCACTTTTTTCCCACTAAACTGCCATCGAGAGGTAGTACGTAGGGAAGGGGAGGTAAGGAGTGTACAGCGTTCTTGAACTAGAAAGAACTAAGAAAAATCAACAACCTGAAAAAACATCTTCCCCCTGAAAAATTATTTGCAGAGTAATACGACTCCTTCCCCCTCCCCCTCCCCTCCCTTCTCACTCGCGATCTCCAGCGCACGATCTGTTCTGGGGACTAGTTGATCAGCCACAAAGGTTTGGTGGAATCTGTGGAGCATGTGATTGGTACCGGTTGGTACAAGGGCTATCACCTTATCAATATACCCTTCATTGAGCCTGATCACAATTCTGAAAAGCAACTTCTATGATTACATGGTGGCTAAGCACATTCCTCGACCACGTTATCGTGAATAAAATAGGCACATTCTTCGGTTACGTCCATGTCAATAGAATCCCTTAGTCCTGAATTGATGAGCTGATTTTTGAACTTTTCCGAATAATTAGCAAATGCTATATCTGGGGTCGACCATCCATTCTGAAACCTTCCATCGATCGACATCACTTCACGGCGTATACCTACAGCGAGCCGCAACCTCTGGCAGCTCTAAACAACACCTTCGTAACCTTCCAAGTTTTTCATTTACGCTTTTATCTTTCAAGACAACCATGATACAGAACATTTTGGGCAGCGTTCAGACTTCGCAATGACACACGTCGGCTCGCTACGACGCTCGTCAACGCGCTACCACTGCAACAGCGCTCCAATGACATATACGAAAATGCAGGGTATTGGTCGACGCCGCTCGCTAACCATGTGAGAGAGTACAAAAGGATAGTAGGGATGCAGACTGCGTGATTAGGTGACACGCTGGCGGCCGGCACCGATCGATACCCATCTGGGGCTGCGTTTACGTGCACAGCGTTGGAGCGTCACTATGAGCGTTGAAGCGCGTCATCGCGAAGTATGAATGCTCCTTTATGGACGAGCGGAAGGTCCAACAATTCTGAGCGGGATTTAACCCCTCGTGCTGTACGAAGCTAATGGCACATGTTGCCACTACACCATCTACGCCCTTTGTGACTAGCTGAACTGTACCAAGCAAAAGTGCCAAGCATTGCAGTCTTCCGGTTTTGGTTATTAGGGAAGGCTTCCCCGAAAAAAGCTATTGGATGACGGTAAGGCAGTCGCAACTCGACGCGCGTCGTCGATTGGCAGCACAGTGTGGCAAATGACGGTTTAGGGAACCAAGTCAGCAATTATTTTGAATCGCAAGTGAGTGAGTGGGTCAAAGCGAAAGCGAAACTCTATGACGAGTTATGTCGGTATACAAATGGGAAGACAGAATAGCTCGCCTTTTGTAGACGCGGCATCGCTGGTCCCGCCCATCAGCGCGGTATGTTACGATTGTCTTGTCACAGACCTAAAATATTGGCTTGAGCTCGGCCATTGCACGAAATTCGCTGCACAAACTGCAACCAACTGACACCACAACTATGACAAGAAGGGAGGGCGTGGCGCATTCCAAGAAGAGCTACTCAACGAGCTTTTACTCCTTTTATCACTCTCAAAAATTTCCCTCGTGGCTCCGAGTCGTTAGAGCAGGGCAGAAGGTCACGGCACGACAACTGCGTTCGGTTTTGATTTTTTTCAATCTAATACATTCTCATTCCCAATTTTTCTATCCAGTACAAAATCAGTGTTTTTAAAAAATACGTTATATTAGAGTGTATGAGAATATCACAATAAAATAAATCCTTCAGTGCTCACAGTTCAGCTATTCCTATGTATTGGCGCGTTTTTCGTAGGTACAGTGGTCCATGCTTTCCAAGGTTTCCCACCCATTCATGGACTCGCTATGGTTGGAGGTGTTCTTTCGGCGACAGGTTTGTTCCATTGCTTACATTACTCTGGTAGTAAAATTTTCATGAAGAAGTGAGTGCTTCGACTTGGAAGGGGCATTTATACTTTTCTGTCTCCGCCTTGGTGAGACCTGAAGACATCTGCCAAGTAGAAAGGTGTACCTGCTTTAGCATGGTTTTGCAGGAGTTTATAACTGTGGCAGGAGGCATTTGCAATGATCGGTGGTAACCAGCAAATTGCCCCCACCAAGCTAAACTGCGTCCTTTCCTTCCTTGAATAAACAGAAGATAGTTAAGTGATTATCGTTGCAATTCGATCTAATTGCAGACGGAATGGCGTCGCATGTATTGAGGTTGTCCGGAAAGTTCTGTTCCGTTTTGGGGAGTGTTTAACTTTAAACGATCATAACTTTCTTAACACTCATCGGATTTAATCCAAATAAGCACCATTCGAATCAGCACACTTTTGCCAATGTGACAGCAGTCGAGAAATCCCATCAAAAGGAAAAACTGGGTGGTCGAGAATCCACGAAATCCACGAAGGTCTTTTTTGCTGGTCTAGCTGATGAAATAATTCTTCGCTAAGGACAGTCCTGAAATGTTTGAAAGAAGTGATGTCGCTTGCGTGAAAGGTCTGGAGAATATGGTGGGTATGGTAGAACTTCAACCCCCAATTCGTTCAATTTATGGATAGTGATTTGTAAAACATGTGGGCGGGCGTTGCAATCAAGGAAGTCGACCTTTCTTTAAGATAGTTTGGCTTGCCATCTGACAAAATTTGTCGGTAGAATCGTCGATCTTGCACAGTAGGCGTCTGCGTGTGGTTGTTGGCCTGGTGATAAAAAGTTATATGGAAACACCAGCCGATGACTACCAAGCCGTGACCAGATCTCTTTTTTCGTGAGGGTTCGGCTTTGAAAATTACCTCGGGTTTTCGTCGAATCCAACCCACTGTCCGGAACGTCTCCTGTTATCATACATGACCCATTTTTCATCACAGGTGACAATTCGGTCCAAACAGGTCGTTTCTGCTGCGCAAAAGCAATGCAGAAGGAACCTCGAGACGTGCCGATTCCTGCCGGTCACTCCGATTGTGGGGCACCCAATTGTCGAGTTTTTTCACTTCACGAAATGCATTTTCAGTATCCCCGGAATTTCCAACGCCAAACGAAAACGGGATGGGCGGCCGATGACCAGAAAGTAATAGGTGGCGGGGCTGGGGGGTGCCTAAGGACCGTGGAGTGATAAAGAGCGAAAAAAAAGGTTTTCTGCAATCTCTCGAACTGTTTGGGATGGGTCAGCCTCCAAAATCCCCCTAAAATCCTCGTCAGATATTGCTTTAGGTCGACCGCTATGAGGTTCATCTTCAAGGCTGAAATCTCCGAAGAACTGAAAAAAATTTGTGAACATTGCCGCACAGTTGCTTTCTATAAAGCCTATGGGCGCCCACACATGGTTAATTTGGCTGCTGACACTGCGATTGCTCCAGTTTATAGTCGGTAAGAAAAAAAAGAATCGCGCAGTGCTCATTTTGACGCATACTTGAAAACGCTTTAAAAGGGGTGCAGTCCAAGCATGGTGAACGGCAGGTTATGCCATCGATAGCGCAAAGAATTTCTACAGGACTGTACTTATTGAGACTTTCAAGGGCACGCCATCTGTTGGATCATACAAACAGGGGAGGACGAATTTGCCGTGATGGAGGGGGGCGTTGTAAGCGCATGGCCCATTTCGAAGTGACGTAGAGCAGTGAATAAAGCGCACAGTGAAAATGACAATAAAGAGAACAACATCAAGTGAAATCTAAGTATTCTCGCCAAGGAGTCGTAGGCGCTCTGCTGAGGCTGAAACTGGGAAAACGAATGATTTCTCTAAGGCCAGGCTCAGTCTCGACAAAGCGCTGATGACGTACGTCGACGCTGGCGCCGAGAATGAATGTCATATTTGAAAACAGGATGTCAAATAAACCCCTGAACACAAATTTTCATCGATTTTGCTGGTTTAAGGTATATAGGCGGCGGCGCTGTGGCGCGGCGCCAAAAACCCCAAATCACGAAATTGATTCGAAGCGGATATGATGTTCGTGTTCAGTGGGTCGAAGTACCACTGTGTGCAAATTTTCAGCCAAATCTGGCCTTCTAGAAAAAAAACCAATAAAAGAGTCCTGTGGCCCTGAGTTTTTTCGAAGCGACTGGGTGGATAGTCCAGTAGTTGGCGAAAACTAGGCAAACTTAGACAATACCAAGAAACTAAAACGAAAATCGGAAAAAGCATCTTAAAACAAACAAAAACAAAATGAAATAACTCACTAACTTTAAATGCCAGTTGTTCGCGGTCAGCCGCACGCGCCGCACGCGAGTAGTGCTAATTCCCACGCTAATAATACAAGCTCATTGGTGCGCGCTATTTTACGGTTTGGAGCCAATTTCAAGCCAAACACGTGAAAAGTACCCCTCATTTGAACACCCATAACTTCGTTGAAAGTGAAGCTATCGGAGAGGGGTAAGTGGGAATGAGTAGAGCTAGGTTGGCTCTTATCACCTGAATTGAGCGATTTCAAAAACGTTCCGGTTCCAGAGATTTTCCCCGTTGTGATCATCTTTGTGATCCGTCTGTGATCATTTTTGCGAACCGCGAGTCGCTACGCTTGGACGTCCATGGCAAGCTTCATACACGACCTTTCGTAAAAAAAAGAACTGTGCCGGAAGCTTGAAGATTTCTACTTTCAGCAAGGTTAATTTCCTTCTAGACCTACTATTCGAAAAAATTCCCCGTTGTGATCATTTTGTAATCACCCCCACGACACCGAAAAATCAACCCCTCCGAGGCCAGGAACCCTCCAGTTGGCTTGAAGACTTTGTAGCTGTGAACCATTTTTTCGTCAAGCATGATCAGGTAATAGGCATGGCGCCATGATTGGCGTTCAACTATGCATGCTCATGCATGGGACTTCACGCAGGTGTTTGAAAGGTGTAACTTCTAGATAGGGCTTCCCAAGTGCAAGCACATGTGCTTCCTACGATCAGTAAAGTCCGGAATGTACTTTTATCTGTTTATATCGTCACGTCGGATCTTTTGTTTGTTTATAAATCCATGGTACCCTTGTGGGCGGTGACCGTAGCTCCTATCATCGCCCCTTCCTCGTACGTACTGTCTTATGCTACACCAGTTGCAAAAGAGTGCTGTACGCTTGGACGTACCTGCGAACAGCAAATTTTGTGAAAAATCAGAAATTTTTTCGGGAACAAATGGACAAAGTAGTAGGAGGTTGGGAAAATCGAGGAAAGTGGTAGGTAGCATGGGGAGGGGGTCGTACTTGAGGATGGAATTAGGGGGGGGTCGTATTTTTCAGGAAATGATCACAACGCAATGGCGTGCCCTGACTGAGACGCAAGGAGAATGTGTTTTTAATCAGCAATGAATGTACAAAAAAATAGGTGCACAAAACGCTGAGAACTTTCCGGACAACCTAATGGAGGACAATAAACGATTTTCACGTAGGGCGCAAAATGCCACAGAAAGCATACGTAGTGCGCTGCGGACTTACACATTTTTCGACAGCCTTTACCTCGAGAAAGCAGTCTTGTATAACTCTCCTTTGGTCATCTTTAGTGTATAAGTTCCTTTTGATGATTTTTAATGCAAAAATACTCTGAAAAGGTGAAGTTGGTCCATTTAATCGTCAGGTTTCAGTTTGTGATCCGGTGTTTTACTAGCTAACGTAGAATCCTCAAACTATCCTTGTTCATGGACGCCTAACGTGTATTAGTCTTTTGTTATGAGGGCTCCTTGTCTTGGTTCTTCTCACATGATAGGAGCCGGTATGAAATAAATTTGGCTCGTCTTCCGTTAACACAATGCGTTCGGTAAATGAATAATATGAGGAATGAAACCTGACAAGTAAATGAACCAACTTCACCTTTCCAAAGTATTTTAGCATTCAAAATCATCAAATGGAAAACTCAAACACTAAGAATGACCTGGCGAAAACCATTCAATTAAAAGCAAAGAAAAACAAATATTTGGTTGGAGAAAACGCTCCAAAACACATGATCCATTTCGCTTGTTTATCAGACGAACTACCTAACTGTTGTTTCGACAACCCGAAGCTCTTGGGTTGACGACAAAAGGACAATGACTTATACGGGAAGGAGTTGACGAAAAAGATGAAATAAGAGAAGTAGAACATAAGACGCTCATTGCCAAACTTATGCAATATAAGGAATGGGTTGAAAGGAACAGGACAACGGACTGAATGAAGGATAATAAGCAGAGCGTGTTACAAACACGAGCGTGCATTATGAAAGATTATACTTGGAAGGCTACAGCCATCTGAAGGACTATTATATGTATACAGGAATGAAGTTATCAAACGAGAGTTAATCTCAACTAGCATTACCAGTGAGAATACATTAAGCCAGTTTACTTACTTTCAGCACTTGTGAAATATAGATTGTTTTTGTAAGAACATTTAACTGCCTTAATTATAATAAAGTCTCCTTTGTAAACCACTTTTCCCAGAGGTGTGTGACAATATCCGTTATTTTGCTTTCGAATATCAATGATCGAACAGATATAGAAATTTATTAATAAGGGAAATGTTTGTACTACTATGCAAAAATCTGACTACCTCAAAGCTAGAGTCATCTGTTTTTGTACAATTTATATTTATTAATCCTTCCGTTCACCATGTTGACTATCAGATCTGTATAATTATTGAAAACTCCAGTTATACGGGTCTTTTCCTGGTTGAAGGCTAACTTCATGTACTTCAATAAGCCGTTCCTTCACGTCGCTTCCTACTTGATTATGAACGGAAACTGGCGCTTTGAGGTAAAGCGCGTCGAATACGGTGTAAGTCCGCAGCCGCATTGCTTCTGTGAGCCATTTGCGCCCTACTGAATAATCGCTATGTGTGGAGAGGTGGCCCACCGTCGCGCGTTTCAACGAAAAGGCTGAGAACGGCTTCAAACAGTGTGCGCACTCCTACTGGCTGATACGCCCGACAGTCCGTAATGATGAGGAGAGTAGTAACACAAAACTACAGAACGTTCGGACAACCTCATATGTATGGGGTTGCGCCTATAAGTAATGGCCGTTTTTTTCAATTGAAAAATTTGTTCGAAAAGTGAAACGTTTTGCAAGCAAGTTATATATCATCTGATAGAAAACTTCTCGTAGTATAAGAATATCAAAGAAGCTTTGGTTGAGGATAGTGTTTTTGTGAATTTTTTAGTCGTTGAAGTTGGAAGTGAAGTCGGCGAAAATTAGCATCTTCGACAACTGCCTCTATTTACGTCTACTCGAAAATCGCTTAAGCTGCTCCATACATTTGCCTAAAAAAGGTGCTGAGCTAGACGTTCCTGCAAGGGAATCTCAATAGGACACTTTAAGAAAAAAAAAAAAAAAAAAAAAAAATAAACTAATTTTCAAGAATTTCAGAGTTGGGGCAACCTTCACCTCGTCGATATTGGGCATGTGCTCAACGTCTACGCCACCTTGGATAACTATGTATGTTTCGCTGATATGTTTTGCATGTTCTATGATACTGCAATGGAAATCTGTTCTCCAAAGCTGTTTACTTTCTGTTAATTTCAGGTTATCATTACGAACGTGAGGGCGATGAGAATTAGCGTTCCCGACTTCCTCTCCCTATCGCTGTCCACGGAAAGCATTCAAAGCTCCTAGTCTAGAGCAGCTCAATAGAATCGCCATGGTTTGAGTAAGGCATAGAGTAACAGATTAGTATTAGGACGGCTCACAATTGATTCTGGAAAAAAGCACAACCGACAACGTTGACCTTGCAGACATCCGGTCGACCCATACCTCACGATTTTTTTTGTTTTCCTTAGTAAATTTCAAACACAGTATTTACAACACTATAAAAATATAGATATTTACAGCATCTAGTCAATGATAGAATTTCCCATTGTTTTCTTACAACCCTCTCCCACCGATCAGCCAGATGAATGCCTTCACGGCTAAAAATCTTAGACCCCGATCGAAGAAGGAATCTAACCTGAAAAACAAGGAAATGAAACGGAGATTTTTGAAATAACTGCACAGCACTATTATAGAGCACGAAATTTGCTATTAAAGCATGCAAAATACATTAGCGAAACATTTAACTATCAGCATAAAATTCGTGGGAATCGGTAACGCTAATTCTCATCGACCTCACGTTCCGTAATGATAACCTGAAATTAACAGGAAGCAAACAGCTCTGGAAAACAGATTTCTATTGCAGTGTTATAGAGCCACGAAAATTTGCTAGTCAGAACATGCAAACTTAATCAAGCAAAGACATTCAACAGATTGCATAAATTTCAGGGAAGCAGACGTGAGCCCTGCCCCAATTTGGACGCGAGAGTTTGAAGGTAGGCAAAGCTTTGAAATTTCTTGAAAAGATTGTTTTCCAAATGCGTCCTATTGAAATTCCCTTGCTTGAGGACTTTGCTCGAACCTTTTCCAAATGTATGGAGCAGCTTAAGCAATTTTAGCACTTCGAGTAGACGTAAATAGAGGCAGTTGTCGAAGGTGCTAATTTCCGTCGACTTCACTTTCAACTTAAACGACTAAAAAAGTCACAAAAATAATTCCCTCAACCGAAGCTGTTTTAATATTCTTATACTACGAGAAGTTTGCTATCAGATGATATCAAGATTGCTTGCAAAACTTTTCACTTTTGGAACAAAATTTGAAAAAACGCCATCAACTTATGTGCCAACCCAATATAAGAGTCAGAAGGACAGGAATGAGTCTACCCGCAGCTGCCTTTTTCTCCATTAGCGATAGATTCAGGTGGAAACTAACCAGTGGTAGAGAACGCCGAGTGAGCTCATTCCCCGCCTCCTGACACCGCCCCTACCTACTGCGAGACATCAACTGTGCAGAAGTTTTTCCAACCAACCCTTGCACTGATTTCTTGATAGCATGTAAATCAAAGCACATCTCTAATCTTTTTGAAATTTCGGAGCCGTAAGACTTGGAGGAGGGAGGGGAGGGCATGGTGCACTTTCGCCACATTCCGTCAACGATGGACAGTTGACAAGTGGTCTCTACAAACTTTGGCTGACACTGCTCCCTGGCTTCTCAAAATTCCACGCGTCCGGCCATCAAGCCGGGAGCGATTAGATTTGAGATAGCAGGGAGCGTGTCAGCCAAAGTTCGTTAGAGCACCTTGGTCAACTCTTGTTAAACAATTATTCTCTCCTTGTAAAATAATGGACAACGACGGGAAGTCGGCGAAAGGGCAAGAATGGTCCTCCCCCAACCGACTGCCGCTCTTTTTCTATCCTATTCTTCTAGGCGATGCTTTTGCCTATACAATTATGAACCGATTGGGAATGGCCCGCTGCGATTTCTCGTATGGAACACGCTGTCTTGCCTGACCGGCTGGGCCACATCGAGGTTAGCTTTTTAAAGTGTTCTTCAAGAAGAAAGTTTTCTGGCAGAGCTCCTTTTCAGATACGGCTTGCTTGGACTCCCAAAAGCTATTCCAGCCAGTCTCACACTCAACTACATTGGTATAGCTACTCTGATTGCTGGGTAATACATCAGTTACTGTTGTGCATAGTACCCGCTTTTTTTTGCTATAGCGCGATATTGGTCAATTTTTTTACACGGAACCTTGGCAAGTTAAAATCAGCTATTTGCTACACTGCATACGATAATACAGTCTTTATCAACGAAGTCAGACTGGCATGTCAGCAGGGCATGGGTTGGCTTGGTGCCAGTCCAGTTTCCTGTGGCTTGGTCGTTGAAATTGGTACTGGGAAAGGGGCTGATGTCACCCCAAAACATATGCACCGCCGACATACCTTGACTAGCTCAAGTGATAATGACCTTACCTACAAATTTGGGGAAAAATCTTCCAAGCAAAAGAAAAAACCTGGTAGTGGATTCTATTCTCGTAGATGTCATTAGATTTTTTCAGTCATGGGGTATACACCGAAGAAAACTCATATAAAACCGTTTTCAGAGGAGTAATGTACATGTTCGTGAAAAGTAACACTCAAAATGAATCGAACGCTTTGAAAGACATTGAAACGCCATGCTAACGGTTGAGTTTGTCACCGCCTACATTCCTTCAGTTCTTGGTGTATCTTACCGAATTTTTTAAGCTAATTGCTGCGATGTTGACAGTGATAGGCAAAGGTCGGGAGCCACAACTAGAAAGAGATCACGTTGAGTTGCTGCGCAGTGCTTACTAAGGCGTAACGGTCTTTTGTGAAAGCTAGTTAAAGCCGTTGGCACGATGGTTTCCTACTTACCCTGGAAAAGTATAGTTAGGGCGCTTATTAGAGGGAAATGGCGAAAGAACTGAGTGGAAACTGTCGAAAATCCTAGCGAAGAGAAAAAGCAGTAGGCATCTTGCCAATCACTGCCACCTCCTTCCCTTCGCGCGCGAAGCGCTATTGCAGCGCCTGTAGCAGGGTCACGGAATTCTTATACTTTGCAGCAGAGTATCTGATCCATTTTGCCTTGGGGGATTTATCGTGCCAACTGCCTTTAAGAAGAGCTCAGCGAAGAAACTCATCGACAACGCGCACTCGGCGCGTGCCGAGTGTATCGCAAGAGTCAACGCCTCCCGTTGAAGGGCAAAGAGTCTGGCACTTCGCCAAAGAATTGTAACTAACACTGGAAATAAAAGGAAGGGGAGAAGTACAAGAAGATGATCAGTCAACAGCAGTGGGACATTGATGGAAGGCCGGAAACCTTATTTACGAAAGAGCAACTACACTCCTCACCATCACTCGAAATCCCTGAGAGGCGTGGTCGAATGTTTCAACTTAACCTGAAGGGTTTATGTATTGACACCATTGTTGTCGTGTCTCTGTCCAACAGAGAACAAGATGACACTTGCCACCAGACTGGAGTATTCCACGAGTAACCAGTTTCGTGCCATGTTCAAATGCCACGCCTACTCTGGCTAAGGAGTGTAGGCGTGGAATTTGAATATGGCATAGGATGGGTTACTCGCGGGATGTTTCAGCTTGTAACAAATGTGTTCTGTGTTGGGCAAAGGCGTGATTACAACTGTTCCAAAATGAGATTATTTCACGAAACTCTTGGCCGCTGCTACGTTCAGTTTAAGCACGCAGGACACGCCTACCGCATCCCAGTAGTGAGTGTATTCGGACGAATTCTACCTGTACGGACTAAAGTTGTCATGGCCACTTCAGCGCTATTACTGGGGTGGACCTAGGTTGAGAAGAACCACTGTGACCGTTCCCCATCAGGGAACAGGGATAAAGGGCACTGATCACTGCACAGCCCTCATTGCTGCGGCATTGCCCTGCACGCGCCAAGTAGGTGCCCTGGGTCAGTTAGGTGGTTACACTCCCCTTGTGGCAGGGTGAATAGGATCCAGGTCCACGGTCGAGGGTGTGTCGCGAGGCCTTCAACATGGGGTCTTGTTTGGAACCCCTGGAAGGTCCTATATGTCGTCTGTTTGTGAAGCTGGCGCGAGAAGAGCAATGGCACGAGGTGCCGCCACCATCTGGAGACAGGGTACTGCACAGTTGTTTGAAAACATAGGGGGAGGTCGTACTTGACCGCTGGGTAGGGGGAGGGTCGTATTTGGTCGATGTTGTTAGAGGGGGGGGGGGTGTATGTGCGTCCGAGAGAAATTTGCCGCGTTGGAAAAAATTTTTCCCGGTTGTTGGCTTTTCGTGACCAAGGGGGAGGGGCGTCTACGGACACCACAATTTCACACATCCCGATGCTGTACCCTCTCTGGAATACTGGAAACCGAGCTGGTGGTGTAGGCAATAAGTGAGAAAACATGGTTACTTAGTGGGACATATAGTTGAGGGAATCACGCAGCGGTACTACG
>MU933922.1:0-16832 GCA_036418165.1 Cooperia oncophora
AAGCTGCATTGTGAGCAACGATCACTCATTCTACATTTCTTCCTTTTTGCATTTAATGTTGTAGTTATGAATTTCTATTGCTCTGTATGTTGTAGTGATATGAGTAACGTCCCCATTTTTAGGTATTGTTGTTTCTGCACTATTAGCTATTTTGGCACTATAAGTTTTGCACTATAACTATCCTGGCACAAGCATCGGAAGCACGAGAACCACCTTTAGCAGGTATTATTTCTTTAGTAGTTCTTTTCCCTTTTACTTGTGTAGTTATATCTGTATTTATGCGCGTCTGTAATATTTTAATAATATTTGAATGAAGTTTAATTACCCAAGTTTGAGGTCGAATAACGAAGTCCCGCGTGGCATTGTCGTTATCATATACATTGAATATTCGACTTCAAGTGGTGCATCGGCCGCCTTTTATTGTGGACCTTATATTCGACTGTGAGGTGCGAGGAATTTTCATTCTCTGTTTGGCACGAGGAACCGATTTTTTCCTTGCACGACGTTCTTTTTCGGCACGGCAGCCGAAGTTTATTTTCTGCTCGATTTTTTTCTTGGGCTAAAGCATCAATTGAGACAAAGAGCCCACTTTCATTTTTCTCTTTTCTCGCTTTTGCTCAGTCTTGTGGTAACACGAAAACGCGAAAAGCTTTTCGTGAATTGTGCACGTCGATAACTCTTCTAATTGTGCAGTACAGTGGGAGTTGCACTAACAAGGCTTGGATACTAAAATCCATAAGAGATCAAGCACGTGCACGACTTCTGCGGTGGTTTCTAATTGTTTCATCTGATACTGTTGAAACAACATGGCCAGTAAGGTTCGAGCACAGAAAGGGCTTGTCACCAAACGCATCGCGGCGATCAATACGTGGCTGCGAGAGAACGAAGCATTGCTAACACCGCCCGCAGAGGAGGAAAAGAGAAAGACGGCAAGCAGATGTCGTCTCGCATTGAGGATATGCGATGATAACATTGAACTGCTCGAGTCATCGTTAAATAACTTCGCCAATACCCTCGAAGAGCTTAAGGATCGGAAGGACGAAGATGATACAGAGTTCGACAAATACGTAAGCAGGGCACATGACACTATTATGTTGCTTCACACTCGGAAGGAGGAACTCCTGGGCATTCTTCACGAATCTATGGCGTCGGAGGGCGGCGATCGAGACTCCAGTAGAGAGACAAAGGCAGTGAGCCTACTCTCAGTAAGTAAGCTTCCGGCTATTCCCATACCGACATTCAGCGGAAAACGATGGGAATGGGAAAACTTCTGGGCCCTTTCCAGGCTAATGTACATGAGCAGGACTTAACGAACTTACAAAAGTTCAACTATTTGTTATCCTCTCTCACCGGAGAAGCCAAACAGGCAGTAGCGCGATTCCAAGTCACAGCTGCTAACTATAGCCAAGCTCTGGAACAGCTGAAAAAGCGTTACGGGCAAAAAGATGGCATCATCCGCGAGTTGCATAGTGCACTGAAGTCCAGCCTGGCGCGCGGTCCACGCACAGAAGATCAACGTCAGCTTTTCGAAAAGCTATCGGCAATAGCCACTCAGCTTGAACAGCATGGGGAACACGTCGATAGTCATCTCACGATCCACACATTTCTACAGAAGTTCCACATCAGGATTCAGAAAGCAGCCATGGAGAGACGTCTTCGGAATGAAGTCACCCATGAGGAATCGGACTCAACTCAACAACCGCAGTGGACATTGCGTGAGTGGCTCAGCACGGTGGAAGGCATCATCTCTCAAGAGGAAAAATTGAAGGAGATGATGGCGGAGGACTTCGTGAAGAACACTCCCCAGAACCAACCATTCAAGGCACAGTCGGGGAGAGCTGGAGTCCCAAACTGTTGTGAATTCTGTAAACAGAGGGGGCATAGATGGAACTCTTGTCTGCGACTTCCAACACCTTCTGCGAAACGGAATTTCCTCATAGAATCAAATAGATGCCTGAATTGCGGATCTAACGCACACCGTGTCTCGTCGTGTTCTGGGGGCACTTGTCGCAATGTCAAGGAAGACACCACACCGCCATTTGCACCAAGACGATGGAGCACCCACAGGGCAAGGATCCAAAAGCAGGGTGCGCTACCAATCGTCCTCCGTGCGACAACCAAAGCCGACTGAAAGGGAAACTCACAAGTCGAAGCCACCGAAAACCTCTAAACAGCACAGCGTCACTATGGGTCCGGAACCCGTGCACATGAGCGAGCAGGATACCGTAGTGCTGCAAACATACAAGCAACCAGATGTTCACAAAGCTGGGCACAGTAAGGTTGTTCTGCTGGTTGGTTCCGCACAGGTTTTCGATGGCAACGGCGGACTAAGGGAAGCCATTGTACTTTTAGATACGGGATCAGAGCTTTCCTTCATATGGGATAAACTTGCGGATGAACTCGAACTACCAACAATTGGTAATGCGACATTGTCCATTAGCACGTTTGGTTCGGAGAAATCGTTCACAAAAGAGTGCGAGATAGTCGCACTCCAACTTTGTGATGTTGAGGGTAGACGACATGAACTGCGACTCCACCGTAGCCCATACATCACAGGCACAATACAACAAGCGGATCTGGACAAAGAAGACCTGGACTTCATCTCCCGCCAAGGCATAACACTTTCATTGCCCGGGAAGTTACCCTTCCTACAGCCGCAGATACTGCTGGGATGCGACTACTTATGGAACTTCATGAAGTCTATGGGAAAAATGACGCTTCCCTCAGGCCTTCAACTGATACCGACCAAACTTGGTTACATTGTGAGTGGCCACCAAGCACAAGAGACTGATACACCTGTGAAAACCCTCGTGATTGCAACAGCAGAGGAAGAAAAGGACACCTGGGATCGATATTGGTCTCTTGAGGCCACAGGTACAGATGAGTTCACGGGATCCGAAAAGTCGGAGCGTCAGCAGGTCAATGCAAAGGTGATGGAAGACTTCAGAAATAGTATCCAGCGCAGACACGACGGATACTATGTCAGGCTACCATGGAAATCCAACTGCACCACTCTTCCGGACAACAAATCAATTGCACTGAAGAGGCTCTACAAGGTGCTAGAAATGTATTCCCAGGATAAGGAGATATTATCGCAGTACGACGCCATCTTCAAGGACCAACTCGAAAAAGGGGTCATCGAGGAAGTGCCACGGGAGGAGACATCGGAAAGTTCCATTGTGCACTATTTGCCTCACCAAGCAGTTATGACTCCCTCAAAGGAAACCACCAAAGTGAGAATTGATTTGACGCGTCCGCGCACTACAAGAACAAGCCGTGTCTGAATGATGTTCTCCATCAAGGACCACTCCTCCTTCCAGACATGGTCTCCATCCTTTTGCGGTTCCGCGTTCATAAAATAGCGATTATCTCAGATGTTGAGAAGGCCTTCCTTCAGGTTCGCCTGCAAGAGACCGACCGAGACGCAACACGTTGTATGTGGCTACACGATATTTCCCTCCCGCCCACCCCGGACAATATCGTTACCTATAGGTTCACAAGAGTAACATTCGGACTCAACACGTCACCATTTCTCTTGGCATCCACGATTGCTTTTCACCTTGACTGCATGACATCAAGCAGCAGCATGGCTCAGGAAATCAAGGAGAACCTCTACGTTGATAACTTGATCATAGGAGCGGAATCACTGGATGAGGCACTGGATAAATACCACGTTGCCAAGGATGTTTTTAAGGGCCTGAACATGAATCTCAGAGAATTTTGGTCAAACGATGACACCTTCAACTGCACGATTCACGGTGACGATCGCTCCAAAACAGAACACCCCAAGGTGTTAGGGCTACTGTGGAATCCTCGGTGCGATACGATTATCCTCCGAGGAACGATAGGGTCTGCGGAGGTTGTTACCAAAAGGACAGTATCGAGACAACTGGCATCGGTATATGACCCGCTGGGATTCCTTGTCCCTATATTATTACCGGCAAAAGTTTTTCTTCAGTCGCTGTGGAAGGACGAGTACGGCTGGGACACACCCTTATCCCCGGCATTACGAGAACAATGGCTCATCATTTCGTGCAGCATTTCCGTATTCTATAAGGAATTGGAGAGGAAGGCACCACAACGCGATGAGAAGTGCACCATGGTTGTCTTCGCAGACGCTAGCCAAATCGCCATGGCGGCGTGTGTTTACATCACTTCATCTTCATCAGCCAAACTGATAATGGCGAAGTCGAAGCTGCCTTCTCTGAAGACAGCAACGACGATTCCAAAATTGGAAATGAATGCCCTTACACTTGCAGCACGGTTGGCACACTTTGTTCATACATCCCTGTGCGCGCTCATGGACATTCATCAAATACTCTTCTTCACTGATTCCGAAATTGTACTCGGATGGATTCAAGCACCACCCGACCGTCAACACGTTGGAGTATTAGTGACAAACCGACTAAAAGAAATCAGGAAAATTGTCACAGATCTGGAGGCACACGGTGTTCAATGTCTGTTTGGACATGTATCAACCAAGGACAACCCAGCGGACTGTGGAACTCGTGGATTCAACTCATCGACCTGTGGGGAGCAGGTCTGGTGGGAAGGTCCTCGACTTATTCACGGAGATCTGTCCTTAACACTACCAGGAATGTTCCCATTAGCTAGACAGAACGATACTCCTGAGGATAATGAAGTACCAGCTCCGATAGCAGTTGCAGCCATTCGGAAGGAGAGAGAGAAGGAACGGGATCGACTAACTACTTTTGATCTGGCGCGATTCGGAACCCTCCACAAAGCCCAAAGAATAGTAGCTTATGCACTTCGATTTGTAAGGAGATCGTTAATCCGACTTCCAAAGGAGCGTAAGGAGACTATTCTGGACGCTATTCCGGCTCTCAAGATGGTATCTTCATCGCATGAATTCTCAGGACCGGAACTGTCCGAAGCAAGGAAATGCATTATCCGGGATCACCAACGAACAATCGTAGATGAACACCAAGTGAACTCCAAAAAGGAGCTAAATATCCAGCCAGATGAAGAAGGGATACTACGCTGCTACGGCCGTCTCAAACATGCAGCGATTCCCCCTTCAGCACAAACACCGATATTCATTGCTCCTAAAACAGCACTTGCACGATTGATCATATGGGAGGCACACAGCCAATACCATCTTGGCGTGGCGCACACGATGTCCACTATACGACAGACATACTGGATCCCAAAATTAAGACAACAAGTTTCGAAGATAATACGAAACTGCGTGCCATGTCAGAAGCAGAGCAACCTCCCTTTCAAATACCCTGATATGGAGGATCTTCCTGAGCGTCGGGTTCAACGAACACGCCCATTCGAACACATTGGATTGGACTACTTCGGTCCACTGACCATTCAAGGAGCACAGGACATGCGCGAAAAGGCATATGGCTGTATTTTTACATGTGCCACTACGCGACTTATCCATCTCGATCTTGTCGAGGATATGACCACAGAAAAATTCTTAAACGCATTACGCAGATTTTTCGCGAGGCGTGGGGTACCAAGGACAATCACCTGCGACAACGCCCCCACATTTCTCTTAGGGGAGCGAATCTTGCACGAAGCCGTGAAGCAGATGATGGAGCACTCGGACACGATTCAGGCCGTAGCACGAAGAGAAATTGATTGGATACACATCACGCCTTATGCACCGTGGCAGGGTGGATTTTACGAAAGGCTGATCCGATCCATCAAACAATCGTTGTACAAGGCCTTGGGTCGACGTAAAGTTTCGTTCGACGTTTTGCGCACAATGCTCACGGAAATAGAAGCAGTGGTGAATTCGAGACCCCTAACGCACCAAGAAGAAAGGTGGGAACAACAACCAAGCCTACGACCGATCGACTTCATACAGAGAGATATCATTCTTGACTTCCCGTTGGAACACATCACCTCTCCACGGGACGATCCCACTTATCACACACCGGAAGAGGCGCAACAGCTGCTGACCCAGAAGAATGCAGAGAATGCCCTCAGATCGTCTGTCGAACTAACGGAGCAATTCTGGCGCACCTGGAGAACACAGTACCTGACCAGTTTGCGAGAGCACCATCGACGTCACATGGATAAGAAAAGAGGCACTAACATCACCCCACAGGAAGGCATGATAGTACTTCTTTGCGAGCCGGAACAACCACGAAACAGCTGGGCTATCGGACGTATTGTAGAAGCACGACGGACCGGAATTGATACAATACGAGAAGTGACGGTAGAGCTCCCGAATAAACACAAAATCCGGCGACCAGTTAATCGTGTTATCCCTCTGGAAATCGGAACCACCATGGATGATGGGAAGGGAACCCAACCAGAGCCGAAATCTCGATGCATGGAAACGGAAACGACCGAATCAACAGAGACATCTACTTGCCCGTACAACCTACGCAAACGCCGACAGACTCCCATTAAGGAAGGCGACGGAGATGATCAAGGCGATTCCCCGAGTCAGCACAAGGTCAATCTTGTGCGCCGGATTCCATGGACTATCCTATCCCTGCTAACTATGGTACAACTCGCCACCGCGAATAACAGCTACAGTCGGGAACACCAACTTACATGCATCGACGGCGGGGTCCAACTTATCCAGAACAACAACAACCCTTATGACGTTTGCACCGAAAATTACTGTGTCTCCTTCCCTTCACCACGCACGGTCGAGAACGTCAAATTCCCACCACAGATCACCCTCCATGACTACCTCGTGAAATGGAAAATCAAAAATGATTACAAAACGGATATCATGGAAACTCGATGCAAAGCAACACCATTTTGTCCCAGCATCGACTGTACCTTTTGCGAGGCGAACATAGCCAATCCGGAATGCTGGCCACGAGCGGCACTGGCAGGAGTGGGACTTCTCATATATATCTTCTTGATGATATGCTATGTCATCTTCGCAGTCCCACTGGTATTAGGAAGACCACTACTCAACGTCGTAAGAATGATTGGGCTTCTTGCAAGAACAACGGCGAAGACCTTTTTCAAATGCAGCACAGGAATGGCCAGATGTATCTTCAGGACAGATAAGGCAACGACGTCGGCGTCGTATATGGTCAGAAATAGCGATCATCGTCACGACCATGGCCATAGCAGCGAACGGATGCCAAGAAGTTAACGTCTTTCACCAAAGTACGGAGATATGTCTCAGATCTTCATCAAGAGAGACATGCACGATAGACACAACGGAGCTAGTGAAGATCAATCCGTTCAGACGGGAAGCATGTCTAAGACTCACGGCAAACGATTCCGCTATTACAGAAATTCGCATCCTCTGGAAAGAACTCCAACTGCTTTGCGAAAAGGAGACTACCCTGTATACACGCAGCACACGATATGCTGTACTGGATAGTAAGCGGTGCCCTCATGTAGGATCATGCACCGGAGACAAGTGCGCATCCGTCAACAGATCGACCTTACTTCACGAACTCGAAAAAGCGAACGAATACCCAGGAGTAACCGGATGCACAGAAAGCTGCGGCGGATTGGGATGCGACTGTTTCTATCCCAGTTCTGGATGCCTATTCTACAGGATCTATCTGATTCCGGAAGACGACCGAATTTATGAATTCTACCGATGTGCTAGATGGAAACCATCAGCAGAACTGCTAGTGACTATGAGCGGTACAAATTCATCTACACAGACACTACGGTTACGAGTTTCACCAAACCAACCAAAACAATTTTCATGGTGGACGTTAACCCTTTCTTCACTCGGAATTCCACCCGTACCAGCTTTGGACAGCACCTTCATTACGAATGGAAATCACACAGCCCTAGCCCCAGGGCATTACTATCCACCTCTCGTCTGCCAGACACCAAAGGATGCGCAGAACATGACATGTGAAATCGTGGAAGATTGCATTTGCGCACCAGCGGAGGTAAAGATACGCTGCAGCTGCAAGGGGATCAACTTAACGTCGCACATACAGCACCCAGACTATCGGCTACCACAACTCCGCCCGAATGTAGAACTGCGAGAAGACCGGCACCGACTTTTGGCACGGATACCCTATCTTCCAACGGCCGAATTCGTCTTACGACTTCGAGGAACGTTTCATACCACTTCGTTGGTATCGGACGCAGTGTGCACCGTCGACAACACACACTGCCTCGGTTGCTATAACTGTGCGAAAGGGGCTCAGGCGACTGTAATATGCAGGTCATCTACGGAGAAGGAAAATGCGGAAATACGATGCGGAGATTACTTCTTCACTATCCCTTGCACTCTCAATGGAACACGTTCGAAACTGAGATTCTACCCGGACTCGGCACGCTTTCATGTAAATTGTACGGTTCACTGTGGACGAGCACGGCACCAGTTTGAGATAACGGGTGTTCTGCACTACACAGGAAGTATCGCCATGGCAGTGGCACGACTAATCAATGGCGAAAGTGAAATTTTCTCCGAAGTCAACTTTCCGGATGTCCATCACATAATCAGCGTTTTCCTCCAGTGGACTGGATCACTCTTACTAACGATTGGACTCGTCGCAATAGCACTGCTACTAACTTACGTGTGCATGGCTAACAGTCTTTTCCTCATGCTTCTTCGATTTGCCTTTCGCTTCATAACGCTTGTAACAACTGCCACTTTCCGCCTGCTTTTCATCCTTGCATGCACACCGCTGAGATTGCTTTACCGACACCAGTCATCGACTAAGCTGGAAGAAAAGCAGCTGTGATGAGCACACTCCACTGTCTGTGATCTCAGGACTAACCCGCTTCACGATTATAAACACGTCTACAACATAACACGAATGCATGCTCGGAGGCACTGCCGACAAGACTCGAAAAGCCCACAAGAAGAACCTTTTTCAGGATGGCACCAGTAAGCGAAGCCGAAAGACGACTGCCAGCAAGAGCTACGCAAGAAGATTGAAATTGTGCAGCAGAGCACCTGGCCGTCCGTCGGTAGAGCTTATACAGTATAAGCTGAAGTACTACGGCGACAAATGCTATGACATCAACGACGTGCTCAACGACTACCAGAACGAGTTCATCACCCTTGTGAGCGATAGGGACACCATTCTCAACAGGAGAGGGGGAGCCCTCCACTTCTACCTGAAGTTGAAGCTACTCAACAAGGAGCACGAACAATACAAAAAGGAATGCACCAGCGACATGGACAGTTTCGTTCTGGCACACGAATGGTACGAAATTCTGGTAGCCGCGGACGAGGTCGAAGAACTGGCAAGGCTGGAGTTCCTGCGGAACCTCAAGGAAGAGGTACACTTTGTTCGCACGTCACCGGGAGAGCCAGGTTATCCGAACATGGCGGAAGTTCGACGGAGTTACGACAAGAGTGATGTTGTGTCGTTCGTGAAGAGAAAGATGACCCAAGTGGACGCACTACTGGAAGAGGAAAGATTGGCGGTGGACGAAGCGAAACATAACTCACGACTTACGGCAAGACTGGAAGAACAGACGATGACAGAACTTCGCTGCGGTCTCAATGACTTGGAGGATGAAGTACGAAACAAGTTCGAAGGACATGGACGAGAGCGTCAGGAGACTCGAACATGAGTGTCAGGTTCGCCTGGATCAGATTATCGAGGGAATGGAGAGCAGTCAACGTCTTCTTGCACGGTTTGCAGATGAGATTGCTGATGGACTCAAAGATTTGAAACTATCACCCGCGCGGAAAGGATCGAAACGAAAGTACGATGAGGAGATGGCCGAGTTGTGCGAAAAACGTCGGATATACGCTCAGAGACTTCGAGACAGAGAGGAAGAGTTGAAGGAGATCGACAGCTTTTTGAGCGACAACGTGGTCCGATCACGCCGTTTCGGTGATCGCACAATGAAAACTCACGAGTCCACACTCATGTGTGTCTTTTGCTGTATGAGCGGCAAGCACTACTCGGATGCGTGCCCAAAGGTCCGCACTGTGGATGAGCGATTGAAAATCCTGGAGGAAGCAAAAAGGTGCACAATCTGTGTCGAGAAGCACGGGGGACACCCGTGTGCAAAGGAGGTCGTTTGCTTTTACTGCAAGAGCACCAGGTCAGGCTCTAACAGGAAGGCTGATCATCATGCCAGCGTATGCCGCCGTCCGGAACAATTTGCTGAGGCACAGAGGAGGAGATGGGAGACCAGAGCGGCCGTGGATATGGCTCGTCGGAAACTGGAGGAATGCGACGCAGAGATGGAGGCCGAATGCTGTACGTCATCCCGAAGGGATCAAGAAGAAGAGGGAACCTCGGGCTCGTCAAGGAAGCATTGCTGACCCATTCGGACAGGCCGGAGTATACTGAATCGATTCAGTATCATTCTAATTACCGAGTTACTTTGTTCATTGCAGGTTCTCTGATCGACATGCCCGTTATCTGATTATGTATCAACAGTATGTTGTGAGAGCACTAAAATCCTATTCACCATTCAATTATTTCTAAGCTTCATGTTAAACTCTGTATAACCGTTATCTGATCGTTCCCAGGCGCTACATCATGGAATGGCACGGCGTCGCAGGCTTAAAAGCTGCATTGTGAGCAACGATCACTCATTCTACATTTCTTCCTTTTTGCATTTAATGTTGTAGTTATGAATTTCTATTGCTCTGTATGTTGTAGTGATATGAGTAACGTCCCCATTTTTAGGTATTGTTGTTTCTGCACTATTAGCTATTTTGGCACTATAAGTTTTGCACTATAACTATCCTGGCACAAGCATCGGAAGCACGAGAACCACCTTTAGCAGGTATTATTTCTTTAGTAGTTCTTTTCCCTTTTTACTTGTGTAGTTATATCTGTATTTATGCGCGTCTGTAATATTTTAATAATATTTGAATGAAGTTTAATTACCCAAGTTTGAGGTCGAATAACGAAGTCCCGCGTGGCATTGTCGTTATCATATACATTGAATATTCGACTTCACCGCTGAAAACTTGTATGCAGGGGTTATTTGTCACCAAAACACGTATATGTCGCTCACTCTTGGCGCTAGAGGACACTGCAGTCGTCTGCGCTTTGACTCCTTCTACCAGGCTCAATCTAACCTTGAAGGTTGGGGAAGTGAAATAGGGAGGGTTGCACGTAGTGGTGATCAAGACACTTCATAAATACCAGTAAGCAGCCAAAACTGAGTGAGTTCAAACGGCATCGTGCTGGTTTATATAAAAACTCAGTGCTCATATGATCGTAATGGCAGTGCATAACAGTCTCAGTGTGTGTGACAGTAAGCGGGATTGCCGACTGAGAAAAAATAAATCAATAGGGAAGATTAGTCCTTTCATTTTTGTGGAGCTTGCAGACCAACCAATACCAGTCACTGCACGCAGTTTTGTATGCATCGTCGAGCGATTCTAAATAGGAATTGGGTGTGATGGTATCAGACCGAACTTTGGCGCTAATAGTCTTCGATCAGGTCTTATGTGAACCTCTGTGGTCAGAAGGAGCAGTGGTACGAGCGATGCCGTTCGCAACAGAGTGCTATCAGGTAATTCGATTTCAAGTTTTTGGCAGCGTTTGGCAGTACTTGTAAAGTCACACATTTAGCTTTCACTATTCATCTCATAATCAGTAGCGTGTGAAGTCCAAGCGCAAATGCTCCTAGAAAGTCAACAATTTCGTCACGAAAGGCGCTGGAGAGGAAAGCTTTAAATTAGTTGGTTCGGGTCAAGAGCGGTCTCCCAGTCGCCCTACTCGCATACCGATATCGGCGTTATCTATTGAACTACTGGCGCTATGAACATTATTACCGCAAGTCAAAAAAGTTTAGTGTTGAAATTTTGTATGTAGGAGCAATTCAGTGCGTTACTACAAATATGATACTCGCTTCTAGCGCTGGCGCCATATAGCGCTAATCGGTGCAACATCCGCTATGTTTCTCATGAAAACGAGATGAATTTTTATTCCCCTCGCTCTGCTAAGCTTTCAAAAAGGGGCGATTCTCTTCTCTCCAGGTTCAGCCTCAGCAGAGCGCAGGCGACAACAGTGCCCCAGCCGTGAACGAATGTCGCATTGATCAGTACGTCAAATAAGCGCAGTTCAGAAGTGTTCAACGTTTGGTGATGGAGATGGTGGCGCAAAATTGGCGTTAACCTACTGCCATATTCGGGGTCAAAGGCGCATAATAACCCCCATAGGCAGAATTTCAGAAGAAAATTTTTCTCGTGATTTTGTGTAACAGTTCAATAGTCCCAGAAAGTCAAACGATCATGTCTGTTAAGAGTGTACGGCGATGTTCGAAACCTTCGGAACCATGCTATTTTTCCGATCCAACTCGCAGAGGCATTTTTGGCAACTTCAGAGTCTCAAATCCTAGCGCTTTTGCATTTTCGCAAAGCGAGATACTGACTAAACACGTTTCCGATCTTATTTAACTAAACTCTGGAACAGTTCACTGCCATTTCAAGATAAGATTTAGTGAAGTCTCTGTCTGAAAACAATCTCTACACAACCTCTCACAGATTTATTCTCATAGTGATCGTATTCAAAACACATATCTCTGGCGTATATACATTTCTCTGTTGGGATCGAAAGTGAAGTGAATCGTTGATTCCGGTACATTTCCAGCTGAAATTCAGTGAAGGTTACTCTTCAGCATTGCAACTTTTACCAGTTTGTTCATTTACTAAAAATGTGAGCTCGTGAATGTCAAGATTTGTGAGTGAAACATCTCATCCGGACCTTTCTTTCCTAGGTACCAGTGGCGAAAGTCTTGGACTTTGAATGCACATCTCAACTCAAAACTGTAAGTCAGCGAGAGAGCACAAGAAGTGAGAGGGCGCGGGCCAATAGATTATCTAGCTACGATTAGGCGTGTAGATGGCTTCGCAGCAGCGTGGGTGGACTATAAGTACCACTACCCTCCAGCTTCGTTTCTAAGCAGCTTTGAGCGGATTATGGCATGCTCCTGCAGCTGTGGACACATTCACCCCACACATGGCAAGAAACATGACCCTGGAGGTGAGTGTACAGTTTGTCATTAGGACAGCGCATTATGTTGTAAAACACCAGCAATTATTCAGGTGTGGGGCTGCGCGACTGTGGTTTCAGATTCGACTCAATGCTTGATTTCTATTATGAGGTCGGCCTACAAGCGTCCGTGTCCAAAAAGGGTAAATGCTCACCAAGAATGGACTTGATCCATGGCAGCATTCTGGGAACTGAGACATATCTGTCCTCTGCTTCTTCTGAAAAGAATCAAGTTCAACAAGAAAAGAACATGAGAAGAAAAAGTAGTCGGCTTTCATAGAATTGCGATAGCGTGCAGCCTCTTGCGAGAATAAAGACACCAATACTGAATATCTGACTACCAGCCGGCTTTGCCGGCTGATGCCTGCACGCCTTCTTCTGAGGTAAAGAATGGATTTGCTGAGCGGGCCCGGCTCCGTTGCACTTATCCTTCTCCTCACCGGCTTTTCTTTTATACAGATAGTCAATAATCTTTGACCAATATGTTCATACGAGTGCACTACATGATTCTTTTATATAGTGAGATTGTAAACAATCACACATTGCCTCAAAGTGATACTAAAACATGGATTTTATTCGCGACTCTGCTTGCGGTTGATCCTTCCTCTATTCACCTTATCGCTTTGATTGGCGCTTTTATTATCACAGTCGTGATGAGTTTCTACTAAACGCACTCTATGCTTCCCCTCCCATTACTCTCCATCACTAATCCCACCCACCCACATTATACCCTCCCCACTCCCACTTGCCCCACCCACTCCCCATCCCGGCCGCTGCACGTGCTCACGTCCACCTGCCACGCGAGCAGCTCGTGCAATGGTTTGGAGTGCACTACATGGTTCTCTTATATAGTGCAGGGTGTTATCACAATCAAAACATTGGATTGATACATCTGCACCAACTGGTTTCGCCACCGGCTAGCGGTCGTACACTCTCCTACACTGACGTGTTTGAACCCGTGAAGCATTTTGCGGACGGACATACATACATACATACATACATACATACATACATACCGACAAACCGACACACAGAATTAGTGGTTTATAGAATGTAAGGATTCTCAATCATTAATCAGTTTGTATCATTACCCTTTATCTATCACTACTGCTGCAGAGGCGGCCACGGAGAGAGAGATAACAAGAGGGGAAAGGGGTGGGAAAGGTGAAATCATTCTCACTAGACAGGGCTCTACGGAACGGCTCACTGGCTCCGCGCAGGCGTTTCGTGCTGGCTGTGGCTGCACTGGTAGCACAGCAATGTGGACGCGAAGGCTAGCACCTTACTACGGCGAGGCAAAAGCATTTGTCCAATGAAACTGTCACTATATAGTAAACAACACTAGGACATAGACAGGTGAAAAGGATCAGATGATATGGGGCTACACTCTGCGGCACAAGAGACAGCTCAGAGACGAGGTTCAACTATACAATTTTTTTTCAAGAAAACATCTGATCTGTTGTAAAAGTTTCACTTCTATGTTCTTCAACCAGATAACATGAGGAGTTCCATTCCACTCAGAACCCCCAAGACTGTGGCTCTGCTGTCCCCTTCATCCACGCGGTAAAGTCCAGCTCCACTGTCTCCCTGAAATGAACAGACATCAATGATATTAATCATATGATATATCCTCTCACGTGAAAGCAGAACAATTGCATCCCTATGATTTAAAGGCAGTTGGCACGATAGGTTTCCTGCTTAGCCTAAATGCCTAGTAGGCGCTATGGTATAGTGGGGGAACAATGGCGAAAAGAACGGAGTGAAAAACGGTTGAAAATCCTGCGAAGAAAGCCTCCGTTCTCAGTGACTTGAAAATCGATTTCGGACGAGTTTCCCGTAGGCATCTTACCAATCACCGCTACCGAAGATACGGCTGCATATGTGTACCCATGTATGCATGCAGCATCATGGTCGCTTCATACCAAATCCTTTCGCTTCATAATTTGCTCAGCGAATGAATGAATACGAAGACGTTAAGAACGGTCGTCCATTGTCAGGGGCGGGTGGGCGTGCGTGGGCGATTTGGCAACGATACAAAGTTGTGGCTTGATAGGGCCCTTATAAAGGCATCTCTTTCGGGGAAACCGCTATGCAGCGCCTGCTAAGGGTTGCGGAATTTTATCCTGCCAGGAGTATTGATCCTAGTAGTCTTGGAGGATTTATCGTGCCAACTGCCTTTAATGGAGGATTGTCGCCGAAAACTGCAGTACGCTCGAAGCAGCGAGAACGTCTGTTGCGGAATAGACCGTCGAAGGCACAGCTCGTGACCGCAGATTGCGGGATACGGAGCTCAAAAAACGAACGGAAAAGTGCTAAGTATCTGATTAGCGGAGAAAAGCAGCAGAAAAAGCAGTCCGAAATGTTATGGAGAGAGATAGCATAGTGGCTACTAGCTAGTAGCTAGCAGCCGGTGAGGGTCGGCATGGGCCTAAGGGGTGTCCATGGGCCTAATTAGTCAGCTTTTAGCGGAGTTCTTGCCGATTTTCACATTTTGGAAGTAGCGCAGCCTCACAAATCGCCTTCCGGATCGTCCGACACATATGAGAGGTCATAGCCTTATTTTATCGCGGAAAAAGCCTCTAATGCCACCGAGTGAAGGTCTGTTCATCGAGTCCTGAAAGCGTGTATAGGAAGTCCCTAGGAGGTTGTCAGCGAGGAGAGGTTCATCAATGGAAATGAATTATTCGAGGCAAATGGGATCGAATACATGTGAAAACCCTTGCAGGGACCCTGTGAATTTGACTCCACGAAAAATGAAGATAGCTATCCAGTTAAACGGCAGATAAATGGCAAGGGTGGATGTTTTTTTCTTTCATTGCTCTTCTTCCAAAAACGTTTCTATAATACTGGTCGGATCGAAGTGCGATATAATGGCTTGTTCCAATTTTGCAGCTACTAAAGAGAAACAAACTGACCCGACAGACAGCACGAGTACCCCCGCGCATAACGTACATTTCGTTTTCGTAGCTGCTTTGATTCCGTGCGTAAGTGAGTTTGTGCAGCATGACGTCACCGTTGTGTTCCGCTAAAACAAGGCTATTTCAATGGAGAAACGTTAGATAAGGCAACCTCAACAGTGTTATCCGGCACTTGAGCAAATACCCTCTACGATGAAAATTTGCCAGAGCATTCGCGCAAATAAGTCAACTAGAAAAAGTAAGAGAAAAAGAAAAGATTTGAGATGTTGGTGACCTTTCCCTCCTCACCGCTTTCTTCTTCTAAACTGAAGGTGTGAGTCCACGCGAACCAGCTAGGCGACGAGGGCGGTATTTGATTTTACTTTAGCTGCCACACTAGTTCCTGTTCACAAGTCTCGCTCTGATAAAAATAGTGAACTCTTCTGAATCTAGAGCGTGCTCGTCTAGCCACCATTAAGACTGCCAACTCTTGTAACCTCACGAAGCACCCTAGATGGGTCGACAGTCGATGGGAAGTAGCAAAAGTTTGAATGCCCCTCTTGCGTCGCCAAAGTGCCCCGTCGACTTCTGATCAGTCAATATTCCTGAGCAACATAGTCCTAGACTTTCTGCGGTGGTACTGACTAGTTATTATTGTTTATCCACCATTACCGTAATAAAGCCGTTCGACTGCCACTTAAGTACTACCTTACAGGGTTCTATACTGTCACAGATCCACCTACTAGCTTTCTATAGCTCATGGTCAGAAGAACGAGTTGGTTGCGCTGCTAAAGGGTGCGGTGTAAATGCTAGGAAACTCCTTCATAAAAATGTACTAACGATGAATTCCCCATCCAGCAACACGTGGTTTCTCTCCTTTGAACAGTTGGTCCTGTTCTGAAGGAAGGCAAATCGGCCAGACTCCTTTCTCTACCGCTGGGATGTACAGCTGAACAATGCCGATGTCGTTCGGATCGGTAGCACGATCGCCTGTCGGTAGAAAGTAGACCTTAATCAATATTTTTGCTGTTACCGAGGC
>MU933931.1:0-16109 GCA_036418165.1 Cooperia oncophora
CCACTCTAGAGCAGTTTTGCCTTAGGTGATGCAGAACAGCGGAAATCGGCATCTCAGAATGTGAATAGTGCTCCTCCCTCGAAAGTGAGATCAAGAAGATCCGGAAAACAGAAACCATTTTTCAAGTTTCTTTTTGGCAGTACTGAATTCCGGAGAGAGTATGTTTTGCATATGCAATCTCTTCCCCAGATTGCAGCTTATATATCCTCTCCTTTTCTGCCTTTTCAGAACAGAATCCTCGAAGCTCACATTTTGAAGGTCGTGTCAGGCTCCAAAATTTTGTGTGGCATGGCGTTGTAAGACGAACGAGATATTGATGCACTCAAAGCACCTTCTTAACCACTACTAGAGCTGTTTGGCCTTAGGTGATGGGCAGAACAGGCGGAATCGGGCATTCTCAGAATGTGAATAGTGCTCCTCCCTCGAAAGTGAGATCAAGAAGATCCGGAAAACAGAAACCATTTTTCAAGTTTCTTTTTGGCAGTACTGAATTCCGGAGAGAGTATGTTTTGCATATGCAATCTCTTCCCCAGATTGCAGCTTATATATCCTCTCCTTTTCTGCCTTTTCAGAACAGAATCCTCGAAGCTCACATTTTGAAGGCTCCAGATTTGTGTGCCCATGGCCGCTGTAGGTATGAACGAGAGTTGATCACTCAAAGCGCCTCTTAACTCACTCTAGAGCAGTTTTGCCTTAGGTGATGCAGAACAGCGGAAATCGGCATCTCAGAATGTGAATAGTGCTCCTCCCTCGAAAGTGAGATCAAGAAGATCCGGAAAACAGAAACCATTTTTCAAGTTTCGTTTTGGCAGTACTGAATTCCGGAGAGAGTATGTTTTGCATATGCAATCTCTTCCATTGCGAGCTTATTACTTATCCTCTCCTTTTCTGGCCTTTTCAGACAAATCCTCGAAGCTCACATTTTGAAGGTCGTGTCAGGCTCCAAATTTGTGTGGCATGGCGCTGTAGGTATGAACGAGAATTGATCACTCAAAGCGCCTCTTAACTCACTCTTAGACGGTTTTTGCCTAGGTCATGCAGCACAGCGGAAAAATCGGCATCTCAGAATGTGAATAGTGCTCCTCCCTCGAAAGTGAGATCAAGAAGATCCGGAAAACAGAAACCATTTTTCAAGTTTCTTTTTGGCAGTACTGAATTCCGGAGAGAGTATGTTTTGCATATGCAATCTCTTCCCCAGATTGCAGCTTATATATCCTCTCCTTTTCTGCCTTTTGGACAGAACATCTCGAAGCTCACATTTTGAAGGTCGTGTCAGGCTCCAAATTTGTGTGGCATGGCGCTGTAGGTATGAACGAGAGTTGATCACTCAAAGCGCCTCTTAACTCACTCTAGAGCTGTTTTGCCTTAGGTGATGCAGAACAGCGGAAATCGGCATCTCAGAATGTGAATAGTGCTCCTCCCTCGAAAGTGAGATCAGATCCGGAAAACAGAAACCATTTTTCAAGTTTCTTTTTGGCAGTACTGAATTCCGGAGAGAGGTATGTTTTCAAATGCCACATCTCTTCCCAGATTGCAGCTTATATATCCTCTCCTTTTCTGCCTTTTCAGAACAGAATCCTCGAAGCTCACATTTTGAAGGTCGTGTCAGGCTCCAAATTTGTGTGGCATGGCGCTGTAGGTATAAGAGAGACTCTTGATCACTCAAAGCGCCTCTTAACTCACTCTAGAGCAGTTTTGCCTTAGGTGATGCAGAACAGCGGAAATCGGCATCTCAGTATGTGAATAGTGCTCCTCCCTCGAAAGTGAGATCAAGAAGATCCGGAAAACAGAAACCATTTTTCAAGTTTCTTTTTGGGCAGTACTGAATTCCGGAGAGCAGTATGATTTTTGCATATGCGGCAAAAATTTCTTTTCCCCAGATCTGCAGTTATGAGTATCCTCTCTCTCTTTTCTGCCTTTTCAGAACAGAATCCTCGAAGCTCACATTTTGAAGGCTCCAGATTTGTGTGGCATGGCGCTGTAGGTATGAACGAGAGTTGATCACTCAAAGCGCCTCTTAACTCACTCTAGAGCAGTTTTGCCTTAGGTGATGCAGAACAGCGGAAATCGGCATCTCAGAATGTGAATAGTGCTCCTCCCTCGAAAGTGAGATCAAGAAGATCCGGAAAACAGAAACCATTTTCAAGTTTCTTTTTGGCAGTACTGAATTCCGGAGAGAGTATGTTTTGCATATGCAATCTCTTCCCCAGATTGCAGCTTATATATCCTCTCCTTTTCTGCCTTTTCAGAACAGAATCCTCGAAGCTCACATTTTGAAGGTCGTGTCAGGCTCCAAATTTGTGTGGCATGGCGCTGTAGGTATGAACGAGAATTGATCACTCTACAACACGCCTCTAACGCACTTCACTCTAGAGCAGTTTTGCCTTAGGTGATGCAGAACAGCGGAAATCGGCATCTCAGTATGTGAATAGTGCTCCTCCCTCGAAAGTGAGATCAAGAAGATCCGGAAAACAGAAACCATTTTTCAAGTTTCGTTTTGGCAGTACTGAATTCCGGAGAGAGTATGTTTTGCATATGCAATCTCTTCCCCAGATTGCAGCTTATATATCCTCTCCTTTTCTGCCTTTTCAGAACAGAATCCTCGAAGCTCACATTTTGAAGGTCGTGTCAGGCTCCAGATTGTGTGTGCACTGGCCGCCTGTAGGTATGAACGAGAGTTGATCACTCAAAGCGCCTCTTAACTCACTCTAGAGCAGTTTTGCCTTAGGTGATGCAGAACAGCGGAAATCGGCATCTCAGAATGTGAATAGTGCTCCTCCCTCGAAAGTGAGATCAAGAAGATCCGGAAAACAGAAACCATTTTTCAAGTTTCTTTTTGGCAGTACTGAATTCCGGAGAGAGTATGTTTTGCATATCATCTCTTCCCAGATTGCAGCTTATATATCCTCTCCTTTTCTGCCTTTTCAGAACAGAATCCTCGAAGCTCACATTTTGAAGGTCGTGTCAGGCTCCAAATTTGTGTGGCATGGACGCTTGATATTATGAACACGAGAGTTGATCACTCAAAGCGCCTCTTAACTCACTCTAGAGCAGTTTTGCCTTAGGTGATGCAGAACAGCGGAAATCGGCATCTCAGAATGTGAATAGTGCTCCTCCCTCGAAAGTGAGATCAAGAAGATCCGGAAAACAGAAACCATTTTTCAAGTTTCTTTTGGCAGTACTGAATTCCGGAGAGAGTATGTTTTGCATATGCAATCCTCTTCCCAGATTGCAGCTAATTCCTTCCTTTTCTGGCCTTTCTCCAGAACAGAATCCTCGAAGCTCACATTTTGAAGGTCGTGTCAGGCTCCAAATTTGTGTGGCATGGCGCTGTAGGTATGAACGAGAATTGATCACTCTAAGCACCTCTTAACTCACTCTAGAGCTGTTTTGCCTTAGGTGATGCAGAACAGCGGAAATCGGCATCTCAGAATGTGAATAGTGCTCCTCCCTCGAAAGTGAGATCAAGAAGATCCGGAAAACAGAAACCATTTTTCAAGTTTGCTCTTTTTGGCAGTACTGAATTCCGGAGAGAGTATGTTTTGCATATGCAATCTCTTCCCCAGATTGCAGCTTATATATCCTCTCCTTTTCTGCCTTTTCAGAACAGAATCCTCGAAGCTCACATTTTGAAGGTCGTGTCAGGCTCCAAATTTGTGTGGCATGGCGCTGTAGGTATGAACGAGAAGTTGATTCACTCAAGTCGATTCTAACTCACTCTAGAGCAGTTTTGCCTTAGGTGATGCAGAACAGCGGAAATCGGCATCTCAGAATGTGAATAGTGCTCCTCCCTCGAAAGTGAGATCAAGAGCCATCCGGACAATCAAGAAACCATTTTTTCAAGTTTCTTTTTGGCAGTTACTTGAATTCCGGGAGAGAGTACATGCTTCCTTCTCGCAATATGCAATCTCTTCCCCAGATTGCAGCTTATATATCCTCTCCTTTTCTGCCTTTTCAGAACAGAATCCTCGAAGCTCACATTTTGAAGGTCGTGTCAGGCTCCAAATTTGTGTGGCATGGCGCTGTAGGTATGAACGAGAATGAGCTGCACTCTAAGCACCTCTTAACTCACTCTAGAGCAGTTTTGCCTTAGGTGATGCAGAACAGCGGAAATCGGCATCTCAGAATGTGAATAGTGCTCCTCCCTCGAAAGTGAGATCAAGAAGATCCGGAAAACAGAAACCATTTTTCAAGTTTCTTTTTGGCAGTACTGAATTCCGGAGAGAGTATGTTTTGCATATGCAATCTCTTCCCCAGATTGCAGCTTATATATCCTCTCCTTTTCTGCCTTTTCAGAACAGAATCCTCGAAGCTCACATTTTGAAGGTCGTGTCAGGCTCCAAATTTGTGTGGCATGGCGCTGTAGGTATGAACGACAGAGTTATGCACTCAAGAGCGCCTCGTTACTCAACTGCTAGAGCAGTTTTGCCTTAGGTGATGCAGAACAACGGAAATCGGCATCTCAGAATGTGAATAGTGCTCCTCCCTCGAAAGTGAGATCAAGAAGATCCGGAAAACAGAAACCATTTTTCAAGTTTCTTTTTGGCAGTACTGAATTCCGGAGAGAGTATGTTTTGCATATGCAATTTCTTCCCCAGGTTGCAGCTTATACATACTCTCCTTTTCTGCCCTTTCAGAACAGAAATCCTCGAAGCTCACATTTTGAAGGTCGTGTCAGGCTCCAAATTTGTGTGGCATGGCGCTGTAGGTATGAACGAGAATTGATCACTCAAAGCGCCTCTTAACTCACTCTAGAGCTGTTTTGCCTTAGGTGATGCAGAACAGCGGAAATCGCATTCAGAATGTGATAGTGCTCCTCCCTCGAAAGTGAGATCAAGAAGATCCGGAAAACAGAAACCATTTTTCAAGTTTCTTTTTGGCAGTACTGAATTCCGGAGAGAGTATGTTTTGCATATGCAATCTCTTCCCGCCAGAGTTGCAGCTTACTATACTCTTCCTTTCTGTCCTTTTCAGAACGAATCCTAGAGGAGTCTGCACATTTTGAAGGTCGTGGTCAGTGCTCCAAATTTTTGATGGACATGGCGCTGTTATGGTAATGAACGACGAGTTGATCACTCACGCCCTCTTAACTCACTCTAGAGCAGTTTTGCCTTAGGTGATGCAGAACAGCGGAAATCGGCATCTCAGAATGTGAATAGTGCTCCTCCCTCGAAAGTGAGATCAAGAAGATCCGGAAAACAGAAACCATTTTTCAAGTTTCTTTTTGGCAGTACTGAATTCCGGAGAGAGTATGTTTTGCATATGCAATCTCTTCCCCAGATTGCAGCTTATATATCCTCTCCTTTTCTGCCTTTTCAGAACAGAATCCTCAAGCTCACATTTTGAAGGTCGTGTACAGGCCTCCACAATTTGCTTGTG
Source organism: Cooperia oncophora (assembly GCA_036418165.1). Taxonomy (NCBI): domain Eukaryota; kingdom Metazoa; phylum Nematoda; class Chromadorea; order Rhabditida; family Trichostrongylidae; genus Cooperia; species Cooperia oncophora. The sequence continues at coordinate 5,380 of MU933931.1, forward strand.
TGGCATGGCGCTGTAGGTATGAACGAGAATTGATCACTCTAAAGCGCCTCTTAACTCACTCTAGAGCAGTTTTGCCTTAGGTGATGCAGAACAGCGGAAATCGGCATCTCAGAATGTGAATAGTGCTCCTCCCTCGAAAGTGAGATCAAGAAGATCCGGAAAACAGAAACCATTTTTCAAGTTTCTTTTTGGCAGTACTGAATTCCGGAGAGAGTATGTTTTGCATATGCAATCTCTTCCCCAGATTGCAGCTTATATATCCTCTCCTTTTCTGCCTTTTCAGAACAGAATCCTCGAAGCTCACATTTTGAAGGCTCCAGATGGAGGCTCATTTGTTTGGCATGAGCGGCTGTTAGCATGTAACGAGAATTGATCACTCAAAGCGCCTCTTAACTCACTCTAGAGAGCAGTTTTGCCTTAGGTGATGCAGAACAGCGGAAATCGGCATCTCAGAATCGGTGAATAGTGCTCCTCCCTCCAAAGTGAGATCAAGAAGATCCGCGAGAAACAAGAAACTCAATATTTTCGAAGTTTCTTTTTGGCCAGTATGAATTCCGGAAGAGATATGTTTTGGCAAATATGGCGCAAAAAATCTCTTCCCCAGATTGCAGCTTATATATCCTCTCCTTTTCTGCCTTTTCAGAACAGAATCCTCGAAGCTCACATTTTGAAGGTCGTGTCAGGCTCCAAATTTGTGTGGCATGGCGCTGTAGGTATGAACGAGAGTTGATCACTCAAAGCGCCTCTTAACTCACTCTTAGACATTCTTAGGTGATGAAGAGAACAGCGGAAAACGCATCAGCAGAATGTGAATATGTCCTGGGCCTCGAAAGTGAGATCAAGAAGATCCGGAAAACAGAAACCATTTTTCAAGTTTCTTTTTGGCAGTACTGAATTCCGGAGAGAGTATGTTTTGCATATGCAATCTCTTCCCCAGATTGCAGCTTATATGTCCTCTCCTTTTCTGCCTTTTTCAGAACAGAATCCTCGAATGCTCACATTTTGAAGGGTCGTGTTCTAGGCGGTCGAATTTGGTGGCAGTGGGGCGTGCGTGCTGGTACGGTATGACGGCAGAATTTGGATCACTGCGTAAGCGACCTCTTAACGTCACTTCTAGAGCTGTGTTTGCCCTTAAGTGTGCGCGGAACGCGAAATCGGCGGGGCGATCTCAGATGCTGGAATCGAGAGTGCTCTCCGGCTCGGAGGAAGTGAGAGTCAGGAGGTCCTAGGAATGAACAGAAGACCATTTGTTCCACTAGCTTTCTGTCTTTGGGCGGGCGCTAGCTGAATCCGGAGAGGAGTGTGTTTGCGATAGTGCGCAGATCGTCTTCCCCAGGATTGGAGGTTATCATGGTCGCTCAGTGCCTTTTCTGGCCTTTGTCAGGAAGCGAATCGCTGGAAGCTCAGGAGTGTGTTGGAAGGGTGCGGTGTGCAGGGGGTCCAGAAATTTGGTGTGGGGCATTGGCGCGTGTAGTATGAAGGGCGAGCGGGAGATTGTCACTCAAAGCGCTTTGCGTTGAAGGCTCACTCTAGAGCAGTTGTGCCGTTAGGGGTGATGCAGCAGGACAGCGCGAAGATCGGGCATCTCAGGGGTATGGTGCAATAGTGCCTGGCGTGCGCGCGCGGAAGTAGAGGAGTTCAGGAAGCATCGCGGCACACAGGAACCATTTTTCAAGGTTTCGTTTTGGGGAGGTACTGAGAGTTGGCGGAGGAGTAATGGTTTGCATTATGGCAGATCTCCGTGTCCGCGCGAGATGTGCAGCGTTATATGTCCTCTTCGCTTTTCTGCCTTGTTCAGAGGACGAGAGGTCCTTCCAGCCTGCACAGTGGACGGTCGTGTCAGGCCCCAAATTTGCGCTCTCTGTTGGCATGGCGCTGTAGGGCTTTCTCGATTTAAGCGAGGAATGTATCACTCAAAGTGCCTCTTAAACTCACTCTACAGCTAGGTTTTGGCCTTAGGTGATGCAGAACAGCGGAAATCGGCATCTCAGAATGTGAATAGTGTGCTCCTCCCTCGAAAGTGAGATCAAGAAGATCCGGAAAACAGAAACCATTTTTCAAGTTTCGTTTTGGCAGTACTGAATTCCGGAGAGAGTATGTTTTGCATATGCAATCTCTTCCCCAGATTGCAGCTTATATATCCTCTCCTTTTCTGCCTTTTCAGAACAGAATCCTCGAAGCTCACATTTTGAAGGTCGTGTCAGGCTCCAAATTTGTGTGGCATGGCGCTGTAGGTATGAACGAGAAATTGATCACTCAAAGCGCCTCTTAACTCACTCTAGAGCAGTTTTGCCTTAGGTGATGCAGAACAGCGGAAATCGGCATCTCAGAATGTGAATAGTGCTCCTCCCTCGAAAGTGAGATCAAGAAGATCCGGAAAACAGAAACCATTTTTCAAGTTTCGTTTTGGCAGTACTGAATTCCGGAGAGAGTATGTTTTGCATATGCAATCTCTTCCCCAGATTGCAGCTTATATATACTCTCCTTTTCTGCCCTTTCAGAACAGAATCCTCGAAGCTCACATTTTGAAGGTCGTGTCAGGCTCCAAATTTGTGTGGCATGGCGCTGTAGGTATGAACGAGAAATTGATCACTCAAAGCGCCTCTTAACTCACTCTAGAGCAGTTTTGCCTTAGGTGATGCAGAACAGCGGAAATCGGCATCTCAGAATGTGAATAGTGCTCCTCCCTCGAAAGTGAGATCAAGAAGATCCGGAAAACAGAAACCATTTTTCAAGTTTCGTTTTTGGCAGTACTGAATTCCGGAGAGAGTATGTTTTGCATATGCAATCTCTTCCCCAGATTGCAGCTTATATATCCTCTCCTTTTCTGCCTTTTCAGAACAGAATCCTCGAAGCTCACATTTTGAAGGTCGTGTCAGGCTCCAAATTTGTGTGGCATGGCGCTGTAGGTATGAACGAGAATTGATCACTCAAAGCGCCTCTTAACTCACTCTAGAGCAGTTTTGCCTTAGGTGATGCAGAACAGCGGAAATCGGCATCTCAGAATGTGAATAGTGCTCCTCCCTCGAAAGTGAGATCAAGAAGATCCGGAAAACAGAAACCATTTTTCAAGTTTCGTTTGGCAGTACTGAATTCCGGAGAGAGTATGTTTTGCATATGCAATCTCTTCCCCAGATTGCAGCTTATATATCCTCTCCTTTTCTGCCTTTTCAGAACAGAATCCTCGAAGCTCACATTTTGAAGGTCGTGTCAGGCTCCAAATTTGTGTGGCATGGCGCTGTAGGTATGAACGAAAATTGATCACTCAAAGCGCCTCTTAACTCACTCTAGAGCAGTTTTGCCTTAGGTGATGCAGAACAGCGGAAATCGGCATCTCAGAATGTGAATAGTGCTCCTCCCTCGAAAGTGAGATCAAGAAGATCCGGAAAACAGAAACCATTTTTCAAGTTTCGTTTTGGCAGTACTGAATTCCGGAGAGAGTATGTTTTGCATATGCAATCTCTTCCCCAGATTGCAGCTTATATATCCTCTCCTTTTCTGCCTTTTCAGAACAGAATCCTCGAAGCTCACATTTTGAAGGTCGTGTCAGGCTCCAGATTTGTGTGGCATGGCGCTGTAGGTATGAACGAGAATTGATCACTCAAAGCGCCTCTTAACTCACTCTAGAGCAGTTTTGCCTTAGGTGATGCAGAACAGCGGAAATCGGCATCTCAGAATGTGAATAGTGCTCCTCCCTCGAAAGTGAGATCAAGAAGATCCGGAAAACAGAAACCATTTTTCAAGTTTCGTTTTGGCAGTACTGAATTCCGGAGAGAGTATGTTTTGCATATGCAATCTCTTCCCCAGATTGCAGCTTATACATACTCTCCTTTTCTGCCCTTTCAGAACAGAATCCTCGAAGCTCACATTTTGAAGGTCGTGTCAGGCTCCAAATTTGTGTGGCATGGCGCTGTAGGTATGAACGAGAAATTGATCACTCAAAGCGCCTCTTAACTCACTCTAGAGCAGTTTTGCCTTAGGTGATGCAGAACAGCGGAAATCGGCATCTCAGAATGTGAATAGTGCTCCTCCCTCGAAAGTGAGATCAAGAAGATCCGGAAAACAGAAACCATTTTTCAAGTTTCGTTTTGGCAGTACTGAATTCCGGAGAGAGTATGTTTTGCATATGCAATCTCTTCCCCAGATTGCAGCTTATATATCCTCTCCTTTTCTGCCTTTTCAGAACAGAATCCTCGAAGCTCACATTTTGAAGGTCGTGTCAGGCTCCAAATTTGTGTGGCATGGCGCTGTAGGTATGAACGAGAATTGATCACTCAAAGCGCCTCTTAACTCACTCTAGAGCAGTTTTGCCTTAGGTGATGCAGAACAGCGGAAATCGGCATCTCAGAATCGGAATCTCACTGCCAATTAGTCCCCACCAGTCTTCACGTGACTTTGCACGTTTGAAACATTAGGACCTTTTTTGTTTATAACTTGGAGGGAAGTATGAGTTAGGCAATGACGTGCTTCCTACAAGAAAGCAAGACAGGAAAAGAGGATAACATTCTTCGGGTACAGTGAACTATCACACACGTGGCGTGGCGTTCTTATTCATTAAGCTCTCAACGTTTTCTATGTTTAGACCATCTTCATATATGGTGCAGAAATGCGGAATATGCAGATAGGAGATGTACACGTAGCTGAAAACCACATTTCTCCAAATTCCGCGGTTTTTTAATCGATAGAGATATTTTCATTTGGTGCAAGTTCCGCGTTTCTCACAAGTCCGCAGGTCTTGAAATTCCGCAGTTCTACAAATTCCGAGGTTCGACATTTCTGCATCGTGTATGAACGCGGCCTTATTGACGTCGCTATATCGCAGTTAGCCAAATTTATTGCATTCTCTACTGATCGCTGTAAAAAATTTCAAAATTTAAAAGGAGTTCAATTTCATTCGTAATTCCCTTATTCTATACGCCGTATTCTCCTACGGATGCTATGGTCAAAGGTGCAGAACTGAATATATTTCGAGTGAAAGTGATCATGCAAACACGGCTCTCGATTTCCCCCATAGAATTGAAGCAAACAAGAATTACCTCTTCAAAGTTACTTCACTTCGCGAAATGGTATGCTTCATAAAAATTTCGTTTCCAATTAATCAAACATCACTGCTGATTGCCTATATTTTTGCTATGCAAGTGAAAGTGTGCCCTCTGTTTACAGCAAAAACCCCGCTCACGCTTTGTGAAGTGAATTTCTTTCTTAGTACTGACTTCTCCGAACTTCACGTGTTGGAGATAGATGCAGCCGATGAGCTTTAGGTAGGTCTACGATAAATCCCAACCTTTTTAGTCACTGTCACGACTGATTTCAGAGGCTGCGGTGATTCCAGAAAGGGATGATGCCTAATACTGCAAGCTGAATATTTCAAAAAATTTTATCCTAAATGTTGACAAATAAAATTAACTGGAGCTATTGTCAAGTTTTCTCAGTTGGCTCCCGCTCAACACCAGAAAATCCTCTACTTCTTGGTTTCTTTAGGGGAATGTGTCAATCTGCCAGGAAGCTCATGCTAGAGCAAATACCATGGCCATCTGTAAGCCTCTACGGGTGGCTAGCAACCTGATAACATTCAAGTACATTTTTTCAAAGGAAACAGATCCCTTCTTATGTACCGCACGCCCCAAAATTTAATGCTGATTAGAAGTCTCAAAAAAGTTACTACACTGAATTAACTCCCTTTATCTGAAGGTCGGACAGCGTGAGCTTCAACACTCAGAGTTTGTTGTGTTGGCATGCTGTAGGCGAAAATTACGAACAATCCGCTCTTCATGTCACATTTTGTTGTTTGGTTGTTTGACGGAAATTTGGTGTGACCTGAAGAGCTTCTTCAACTGTCAGGTGAGTAGGGCAAGGAAGAAGATGTAAGGAACACATACAACGAGCTTGGCTTAGATACATGCGCAGTGATGGGGAAAGCCTTGAAAATGAACGGTGGCAACGCAAAGATTCACAATTCGGTGGGTAGGTACTCCATAGTTCTGTGAGAAGGAGGAAAGAGCAACAATGATCACCCCAACGATGGCCAGACGGACAGCCTTAGTGAAACGCACCCGGAATAGGTGAAGCCTACTCTAGACAGAGTGTAAAAGTCTTGCTCCAAAACTGGCTGTGACCTGTAGAGGGTGGTGAGCGTCAAGGAGACAATTTTCTGAGGGGTTAATTCGAGAATTCGAAAGGCAGCATTTGTCTGATCGATCAACATTGATCCTGAACACTTAACATCGCTGACTATCGCTGGCTGACGTCGGAGCTCCTCATTCTGTGGCGTTGTCCGGTTTGGGCGCGCTTTCGAAGCGCTGATTTTCTACTCTTGGCTCAGAAAACAATTCCAGCTGTACGGTTGACCGAAGAGCCTTAACATTCAGCGGCGAAGCCGTACCCGCCCGGCGAAGCCGGGCCGTGTCGCGGAAGGAGGATAGCCCGGCGTCAGCCGGGCGATCCGACTGGTAGATAGATTATTGAAACGACGATTTATTAAATTTGTTGTACACTTGTTGTTTTCTGAATCGATTCGTTTAGTGGCTGTATACTTGTGGGACATTGTCATAGTGAGAAATTTTCAAAAAATAAAGAAAGTTGAAGTTGCTGTGGAAAGTCAGTTCTCGGAGTTGGCATGCAAATTGGTACTGGTAATTACCACATTTTATACCTAGAGGCTTTTTTGAAAACGTCGTGTAGGGAGGGATATTGTGAGATTTATGGGTGGCTGTATACTTTTGGGACGCAGTGTATTTGCGCAGCGCCATGGAACATAGCGAGCACAGTACTTACCTGGCGGGGCAGTTACCCTCCAGAGGCTCAGTCTCGACGGGGAATGGAGCGCGAGTGACTGGAATGGCGCGCGGCATACACCGCGCCGCACCAAGTAACGCAGACAGAGAGGACGGCGGGTTCGAAAGCATCGAAACGTGCAAGAAACATGAAGCGACATCAGAAAATGGCTTTTTTAGGGAGGGGGGAAACTCCAGGGTCAGGAGCAGGGCACGCCATCTTTGTGATCATCACAACAGGGGGGTCGTATTTGCCCGCGATGGGGGGGGGGTCGTAAACGCATGGCCCATGTTGAAGTGGAGAGAGCGGTGATACACGGTACAAGTAAAAAGAAGCTCAAAAGGGACGATGTAGATGACAATAAATAGAACTAGGCACTATCGAACTATTCCTAGGCCAAAAACTAAAAAAATATTGCTGAAACTTTTTCCTCCTTCCTCACAAAAAACTTCAAGACACTTCGCCCACCAACCCTCCTCATCTGGTCTAGGTAAATCCCAATCCACTAATCCGCAAAATCTAGAAAAGAATCCATTGCAAAAGCTACCTATGAAACCGTAGAAATTGAATCCTGAGCAATTTCCTCACAACAAAAACAAACTCAACAAAACAAATCAAATCAACAAAACAAACAAAGTAATTCACAATAAAATGGATAAGAAAAAACTCACCGCTCAGCTGGGAACCGGAACTATGGATTACTTTTGAATTTTGGCTGTTCGCGGTCAGCGCGCTCATACAAGCGCATTGGTGCGCTATTTTACGGTTTGGAGCCAATTTCAAGCCAAACACGTGAAAAGTACCCCTCATTTGAACACCCATAACTTCGTTGAAAGTGAAGCTATCGGAGAGGGGTAAGTGGGAATGAGTAGAGCTAGGTTGGCTCTTGTCACCTGAATTGAGCGATTTCAAAAACGTTCCGATTCCAGAGATTTTCCCCGTTGTGATCATCGTTGTGATCCATCTGTGATCATTTTTGCGAACCGCGAGTCGCTACGCTTTGGACGTCCATGGCAAGCTTCATACACGGCCTTTCGTAAAAAAAGAACTGTGCCGGAAGCTTGAAGATTTCTACTTTCCAGCAAGGTTTTAATTTCCTTCCTAGACCTACTATTCGAAAAAATTCCCCGTTGTGATCATTTTGTAATCACCCCCACGACACCGAAAAATCAACCCCTCCGAGGCCAGGAAACCTCCAGTTGGCTCGAAGACTTTGGTATGCTTCTGAAACACATGTTTTCGTCAAGCATATCAGGTAATAGGCCATTGGGCGCCAATTGGCATCACATATGCAATGCGCCATGCATGGGGCTTTCACGCAGGTGTTTGAAAGGTGTAACTTCTAGATAGGGCTTCCCAATTGCAAGCAAATGTGCTCCTACGATCAGAAAAGTCCGGGAATGTACTTTCATCTGTTTATTAATCGTCACGTCGTGAGTCCTCTTGTTTGTTTATAAATTCATGGGGCCCTTGTGGGCGGTGATCGTAGCTCCTATCATCGCCCCTTCCTCGTACGTATTGTCAGTATGCTACACCAGCGCCAGAGTGCTGGACGTGCTTGGGACGTACGTAGGTACTGCGACCCCCCCCCGCTCGACAGCAAAATTTTGTAAAAAAACCAGAAACTTTTTGGGAAAAAATAGACAAAGTGGTAGGAGGTTGGAAAAATCTAGGGAAGAGGTAACGTGGGGAGGGGGTCGTACTTGAAGATGGAATTAGGGGGGGTCGTATTTTTCAGGAAATGATCACAACGCAATGGCGTGCCCTGGTAGGAGTACGACTCTAATAATCCGTGAAAGCTGGAATGCGCGAAGTCACAAACCAAAACACAGAGTGCACCGCGTGAGGTTACGGGGCATGACTGTCAACCAGTACGATCAATCGTCTGCCGCAGGTCCAGGTGCTAATTTCACAGGCACACTAACCAGTCCAGCAGTTGAAGGGGAAGGTAAAGGAGGAGGGATAGTAGGAAGGAAGGAAAAGAAGGAAGGAGGGAGAAGAAAAGGAAGGAGGGGAGAAGCTTTTTGTTTGACATGTGCCCACTGGACACGGCACTGCTGGATACGACAGAGTGCAGAGAAAACATGAAGCGCCTGTTTGGAAGGTTGAGACACCGCTGTTCGTAAGATCTGCACCGCAAACATGCTACGCTTTGTCCGAGGACCACCGGTGGCTCATAAGCGAGTGGCCACGGGGGACAATATGAGCCACCGGTGGCTCACAACCTTTCCAACCACTTTTCGAGCTCTTGCCGTCAGTTTCTATCGATCTTTTTCTTGTAATTCAATGACCTTATGAAAGACGAACTTCTCAGTGGAATGAGGAGGAAAAATGCCGCCATATTCATGAAATATTTTGAAGTGAAAATTACAATTTCAAGTAGCGTTGCTGCGCCAGGAATTTCCAAAATAATTCTCTCTCTGTGAAACCTCAACTGTGGAGACTGCTCGGGGGCCTGATCACGGATCTGCACCGTATTTGTCGTCGGCGCCATATGCCGCCAACAGGCGCTATACTGGCGCAAGCAGTCTTTTTGGCACCGAATTCGACGTAAACTTCTACACTTGGGTTATTTGACGTTTGACTTATTGCCACAGTTTACTCCTTTGTAGTATTAGCACCATATGGCGCCAACAGGAGCTAATTTGACGCCACTAGTGTTTGTTGCACTGAATCTGATAAAAACATCTATACTTCGGGTATTTGACACCTTCGTTACAAAAATGTTCTTCGTTTTTAGTGCTAGCGCTACGCCAGTAAGCGCCAACTTGGCGCCACCACCTTTCTAGCGAAAACCGATGCAAACGTGTGCACTGCGCATGTGGTTTTGATAAAAAAAACACTTCATTTTCGGCGCCAGCTTACGCCATTCTGGTTACCTCCCGGGGCTCGGCCTTAACGGAGCTCTGAATAGCGCCCATCCCAAAAAAGTGTGTTGGCGTGGCGGTCTATGAATTATTGTATCAGTGCAGTAGAGCCACAAAAACAACAAAAGCAGAAGTTATAGTATGAGATTCCAGAAATCACAATCGCGCAGGATACTGGGCGTGACTCGCCGCTAAATCTACAACGGGAAAAATTCGGGAGGGGTTTCCCTCGACTGTAGCGCACTTTTTACACCGGGGCGCACTATCTGAGCGCGATCGGGGGGGGGGGGGTTGAGGTGTGTGTATCCAATGCGGTCAGGGATTGTAGGAATCACTTCCTGCAAAGTTGCTCGATCTTTCTGCAAAATGCGACAGAGCAGCAGACCGTTGTCTCACGCGGCGCTTTCCCGTCAAATACGATTGTCGTCAACGTGTTAATGGTGCCAATTTCTGTTTTTCTCTGCGCTCTCACGTCTGCATAGCGTTTTGTGACCGCGATGACCTCAAACAGGTTGATTCGTCCGTGGGAAAAAGAAGCAAAAGTCCGTTGAATAAATTAGAAATTATGACATAGGCATTTTGCAATTGCTCTTGGAGAGAAAAACTTGCTATAGATTCGACCGAGAAGAGATGCTGTCAAAAAAAATTAGTAGCTCGTCAACGGCTAAGGTCTGTGACCTCAAATAGTTGACGTGGCTTCACTTCAGGACCGACTACTGTTGACACTATCCATCTTACTGACCCACTTTTTAGGCCGCGTTCATACTTTGCGTCAGAGAATCGGAGAATCGCAGAAATGAACGTAAGGCTGCGTTCATACCATGCGACATCGTCGTCAACGTCGACGTAAGGCCGCGTTCATAGCTTGCGACCATGAAGAAATGCAGAAACACAGAAATGAAGAAATGCGGAATCTGCGGAAATGACGAAAAGCATTGTATACATATCGATTTGAAGAAATGCAGAAATGCCGAAACTGCAGAAGTGCGGAAAGTGCAGAAATGACGAAAAGCATTACATACGTATCGATTTGAAGAAATGCAGAAATGCCGAAAGTGCAAGAAGTGCGGAATCTGCAGTGCCGAAACT
>MU933934.1:0-13299 GCA_036418165.1 Cooperia oncophora
GATCCGACTGGTAGTAAATAAGCTATGAATAAAGAAACGAAAGTTATTCAATTGATGAGGAGTGGCCAGTTTTAGTCAGAATGTTACCGGAGAAACGATCAGATGAAAATGGGCAGGTCCCATGAAGGATTGTTAAGCAGCCTCTCGCAGTCACAGCCTTTACTCCTGTAACGGCCCCGCTACTAACGAATCAGGTAGATTACGCAAAAGCATAAACGAGTTGTCGCATCCGTCGTTTGCAAAGGGCACGAGAATGTTACGCAAACCCTCGATCCCTATTTCTGGAATACACGCCTTCCAACACGCCAATATTTTCAAAAAGGATTTGAAAAAGCGATACACGGCGAAGCAAGTATTAAATGTCGGTGGCTCTTCATCACACTAGGTAAAAAAACCTTCACAGTCAAAATGGAAGTTCTTCTAGCACCAGCAGATACCAAATAAGATGAGGAAATTGAAGGCGAAACCTACAGAATGACTTGTTGTTGTCAGCGAAATTTGAAAAGGAACGTTCAGATGGCCAGCGTACAGCGCAGTAGAAAGCCAACAAAGTGACGAATCGCTAAACAAGATCCTGTAGACCTAAATGTAGTGCCACTCTTCAAAAAAATAATGAAATGGTATAGTAATGAGTGATACGACGTCAAATGGCTTTTACCTTCTAAAATGGCTATTCACAGCACGTGTCTCTTTTTTATACAAGGCATTCGAGGAGACGCGTTGCTCTACATTCTGCGCAGGTAACCGAGATCGAAGTCGAAAGAGGGTTGATACCTGATGGAATGACGTATTCACAGGCACTTAAGAAAAAACATGGTCGTTTCCGATGGGCAGCCGCATACAACTTCACCCATTGATGGTCATCACTCATGACAGCGCCGCGAAAGTGAGGCAGCCCATGGACCGCGGGCACACCTCCCTGCAGGACAAGACACCATGATTTGTTTGAGCGCGGGATCTGCCCTTAACGTTTCTGATCGCATCGGTGGGGGCAGACTCTTAGGGTAGGTGAAGTATATGTATTCTGATCAGTCCTCCGGTCATCTGCATATTGGACACAAGAGTTTTTCGTCTCATGAGGTAACAAAAGCTGTTGTGCCCCATAACCATGTTCTTCGCGTGGCCAGACAAACATGCAGAATATTGATCAAGTTCATTTTTCCTTGACTAGTAGTATTGGTTCAGAGTTAACTCCATACTTATCTGATTGATTGATTCTTTTACATTTTAGAAGGTGTTCCACGTTGGCACAGTGAAAACAAAAATCGTCTGTCCTCCTTGCCTTCAGTTGTGCACCCACTGCGTACCTTCTAAGCATACTAATGAAAAAATCGGAGACTACCCAAAACTTTCTAGGACGTTCGCGGTGCTGATGTCCGTTATGGTTATGATCGTGTTTTTCCAATAGGGATCAGATGTTGGCTATAGTTATTGGCTCAGTAACGGCATGTGTTTCTTTTGCGCCTTCGTACCGTTCCATTAACGTATGAATATGAGAATGCATGCTTTTCATATACGCTCAGTGTCGACAATTACTTCCAAGTGAACACATTAGTGACGTGTGTGAAAGTATCGGGAGATGACGGTACGTTACGCGCTGATAACTTATAGCCCGACTGGTTCCACGTAAAATTCTTTGTTATAGCGTCACAATTCTCAGCTTATTATTTGTATTATTTTCATGAATAAAGTTGTGAGAATTATGAAACCAGTGAGCCTCCTGAAGGCACACATTCCTCGTTGTGTAGCTGGAACAATACTTATTAGATTAGGTGTAACTCTTCGTAAGTCTAAAGGTTGTGTCAAGTTTGCATTCGCAAGTGCATCGCCAAGTCACTACATTACATCTCATGCTCACTGGACTTTCCACAGTGGCGAGAGTCTTATTTATTTGTTTACTGATTTGTGGACGCAGTGTGTCTGCGCTTGAATTATAGGACAACTGAGTAGAACGCCATATACAATTATTAAGTGAAGGTGAATAAATTAATAAGCAAATGAAACATATTTATAAGCACGAACATAAAATAGATCGATTCAAGTCAGTCATCGCGCCAAAGAGGAAAATCAGGAGCTCTGCAACTAATCTGGTGGCATTTATACGAAACGCTCCAAGTGACAGTCGGAAAGAAATGCCTGCCAAAAATTTCGTTTAATAAACAGCGCTCTGGCGCAAAGAATATGGACCCTGACTTGGGTTTCGAAGGAGATCTTGATGGCGCTCTTCTAGTCCTTGAGGTGATTAGAGTGAAGGTCACCCGACTCGACCATTACTCTACCCGTTCTTAAAAACCATCATGAGAGCATTTATCGATCTTCTAACGATAGATTTGTAGGTACACCGAAGAGATTATTTGTAGGTAAACCGAAGAGATTCCGTCTTCCGACTGCACTTTGTAGAGGAGACATAGCTCAGCCCTGAACAGCATAGGACTACTTTACGAGTGAAATCATTCAGAAATTTTCAAAAAAAATTATTCCAAAAGCACAATATTCTTTTTCTTATACCGCTGCAACACTGAAGTAATTAGCATTAGAAAGCAGAGACTCATAATGTGCCTAAAACCCAGTTTTTGAAAGAATTGGACCAAGCCCTTGATCTCTTGAAGTGACACCGATGCTACTGGTCCATTCGGTAACTACAGTCGATACGCTCGTTTCCGATTCTATCGGAACATCGGTTCTACCGGAGGCGGGCGTCATCCCCACTTTTCTCACCAATGCCGATTATCGCTTTTCGCACTCCAATGCAACATCTTCTCTTCGTCTGAAAGCCTTCGGCATTGTATTCACAGGTGGGAACGTTAAGTAAGGTCAACTTCGTCTTCGACAATAGCTGGTAGCCCGAATAGTGGGCATTGCTATCATGTTGCTTCTCCTGAGCAGACACAGTTTAGTTATACATGGCGGCTGATGAGTATAAACGCCCTGTGGCTCGCGCAAAAACTCCTCCTTCCCAAAGGGCGTGACATGCTTCAATAGTCCCGTGTAATTAAATTTTGCTGGAAACCCCCAAAGTATCAGCACCAGGCTATGACACAGCACATTAAACTCGAGACGGCTGAATCGACAAAACGCCACAAGTAGTCCAACTGCAAGTAGATCCAAACATTGATGTTTCCTCAACGAGCTACCAAAATGGTGATTTTCTCACCTTTCAGCTTCCCTTTTTAGAGCCCCACATGGAAATATGAAGTGGATTCAATCCCGGGCTCCTGAAAGACATTCATCCTTTGTTAACAACAATGGGACACTGCAACCGAGTTGCACTATTGCCCATGTTCCCTTATTCACACTATCTCAATAGAAAACGTTACAGGGGTTGGGCTACCTTAAGGTGGATATTACGATGAGGTTCTTTCGGGAACAGTTTCACTGCAACCTAGCGCGCACTACTGTGCGCATCGCATGGTGAAGCTTATGGATTTAACTATCGGTAGGACGTCTGTACCCACTTTTACATCTATACCGAAACCCCTGGCTCAACTGCCGTCACGGAATGTCACATATATATCCTTAGTTCTCCTTACTAATCAACTATTAGCAACGCCACTCCCTATATCACCACCCATCACCAACCAACAGTGTCCCCCTTCGACCAAACTGATCGGTAGCTGGTTCCACCTCCCCATTGCTGCTACGATAGGCGTACAATCGACTCTGAATGGCTTTTCATCATCCCCTCCCCACCCCTTATGAAATTGTACCAGTTGTTATCAGCCCCTATCCTCCAGTAGGCAGCGTCCCACTGTCGCTGTGGCGCGCACGCATACAAACACGCACACCGATAAACAAACAAACATAGTGGAATTTACAAAGAAGGAAAGGGTTCGTTCGTGCCTTACGTATCAGTTTACCTTTGTTTCACTGCTGTTGCTGCATTAAAATTTTTGTTTGAACACAGCGATTCCATTACTCAGCACGCTAGCCCCTTGCTTGCATCTATTAGAACTTTCCACAACGCTCGGGTCAAGATGTAGCCTTTGTACATTCGGCAACTCCCAAATCCCTTCCACCGTCTCACGATATCTAAGAATCTTCCGCATATGATCCTCTGATTCAACGCTATCATTATTTGGATGGTAGCTCAGTGCGTTAACTAATCCTGTTCGGTACGACCCCCCTATACATAAACTTATGAAGTTTCTTCCCCCTCCCCCCGAGGAGGAAGAAACTTCATAAGTTTATGTATAAGTAAGCGCGAAAAATGGAAAAAGTAACAATCCTGAACGAGGCCCCCCTCGCTTTTTGCTCATTTCTATCCTGATTCAGAAAAGAGAATAAAAGAAAGGCCATTAGGTTTCACCCACCTTTCCTCGAGTCAAAACAAACTCTGGTACCTGAATCAATTGCAATTAAAAGAAAAAAAACAGGAAATTAAGCCAACTTCCTCCTAAGAGCACTCTGAGCGGTCCAAGCAAAATTGCTGGGGCGCGTATTCGAGTAAACTAGAAGAAGATAAATATTCGATATTCGAGTAAACCGAGAAGAAGATAAATATTCGATATTCGAATAAACCGAGAAGAAGATAAACACGAAAGAGTAAATACGAACGAGAGCAAACCAGCCGAAATCAGCTGATTAAAGGCCGAGGTACCGGGGAGGGATTCTGGGCAGGACCTCAGCCGCAAGGTGGTTGCAGGTGGTTTGATTGGAGCGCGGATTTTCAGGAAAGTGGGGTGTCTTTAAAGGGCCATAACTTCCTTAATAGCGGACCTGTGGGAAAGAAAGAACGCAGTCGTATAGAGAAAGATTTGAGCTTTCCAAAACATACTGACATGTTCATAAAGGTCGCCAAATTCATAGAGAAAATTTGCGTTGGGGAGTTTTTGGGGAGTTTTTTTTGGATAGTTTGCAGCGCGAGTTTTACAGGTTTGAACCAAGATATTTCCCTTGAACCTCAATAGTTTGGGAATCTGAAACTACTGTCGAGTTCTAGAAGATTTGCTCTTTCCAAAAACTACTTGAACGTTTTTTGAAGCTCCCGGGAGTCATGAGATAATTGCGTTGGGGATTATTTGGGGAACACTCCGAACTGTTCGAAAGTCCGTTTTCTGTGTACGGTTTCAAGCGAGCGTGTTCGAATAGCCAGAAATACATGTAGAACGTATCCTGTGGTGGAGCAGGAGCAGGATGTGGTTTGTTTAGCGCCAATCATGCTAACTTTGGATGCGCCATTGAGGTCCGCGCAGAGGTGATGGGATGGTGCAATTTGAGCGTAATGTCTGTCCACGCGAGCAAATGTGTCTATAGGATTCAGGGAGATCCATGGCGAACCTGTGCACTTGTTTACAGTGTTTTCTGCGTGTCCCTGTCGACGCCGCCAGATTCGTGCTCCGCCAATTGCTGATTCCGATGAAAGGAGACCAACTGCTGGAAAACGTCTGATACGAACGATATGGTAGTCCTGTCGTTTGTCGAAAAAAAACAGGTTGGCTCAGCGCCAAGCGCGATCGCGGACACGCCCCATCATCCGCAGCGAACCAGAGTATGAGTTGTACTGTTTAGTCACTTACGAGATGATGTCGACTTTATTTCCAGTTATTTCGGATTAGTTTGATGAATGAAAGTTTTGTACTATTTTTTTACATATCCGAGTTCTCTACAAAGCAAGTTTCGCTGTACAGGACTCAGCACACTGACGCTCGTTACTGGCTACCGCACTCATTACGACCCCCCCTCTCCTGGCGGCCAAATACGACCCCCCTGTTGGGGATTCCCCAACCAACGATGTGCCCTGATCCTAAATAGCCTTTTTTCCTTTCGCGCCAGCAATATTTTTAGGGAGCACTTCCCTCCCGCTCAAGCTACGGACGTTACGTCGCTGTCACAGATGACGACGGTTGCGGAACAACAATAAACTAACTAGGGAAGGTCGTCAGGTCGAAGTGGCCATTTGTAAGGAGATGTAGCTCACTAGACGTGGTTTTGGACGCTGATCTCGAATCTGCCTTCGAAATTTGCAGAACGATTCTCTGAACGGAATT
Source organism: Cooperia oncophora (assembly GCA_036418165.1). Classification (NCBI taxonomy): domain Eukaryota; kingdom Metazoa; phylum Nematoda; class Chromadorea; order Rhabditida; family Trichostrongylidae; genus Cooperia; species Cooperia oncophora. The sequence continues at coordinate 5,988 of MU933934.1, forward strand.
ATGAAGGTTTGTTAGAATTAAAATGAAGGAAACAGAGTCGAGCGCGGTTGCCGGCCAATTCGCATGAATAGCCGGGAAGCACCATTACGATCAACGGCGGCATGGCGTAGTGGCAATGGTCTTGCTTCGCGGGCATGCATGAAGGGTTCGGATTTCTGGAAGGAAGCTTGTTTTGCATTTTGTGGGGAATGTCTCTTTTAAGTCTAGAAAACACTCAAACGCCAAATGGGTGCCATATTCGTGTTCAGGGAGCAAAACTACCCTTGGGGACAGGTTTCTAGCCAGATGTGAGGTTTTGACCTAACTTTGAAAAGTGCGGTAGCAGTTGATCGAATGATGGTCACTAGTTCCAGGGCCAGTCTCTTGTCGATTGCTTGTCTTTGGACAGAATTTGCTTTTAGATACCAGGAAAACTGGAGCAGTAATAAAATGAATGCGTAAGAAGAGAGGAGACGAGGCTTTGTGCAGGAGAATGTATCTGCAGCTGAATAGGTGTTAACATCAATTGAACTAACCCATGGATGCTTCACTTTCCGAATTCGGGTCAAAATGCCAGATTTGGCTAGAAACCTCTACCTAGGCGGAGTTCGCCCCGATAAACTCGAACATGGCACTCGCTCAGCGCGAAAACGCCTGCACTCCGCGCCAAGGGCACCTGTACATCTCCTAGATCATAAGGCACTAAGCGCGCCAGTAAGCGAACACAAACTGTTTTTCAGGCAAGTCAAGGAGAGCGCTAATGGTAGTGACGCTACAACCACTTTTTGCCACGTTTGCACAAGAAGCAAAAAAGTTAAGCTCAGCAGGGATCCGATCCCATGACCTGTTGCGTGGTAAACGCGGCTCCATAACTCCGTTCAGAGAATCGTTCTGCAAATTTCAAAGGCAGATTCGAGATCAGCGTCCAAAACCACGTCTAGTGAGCTACATCATTACAAATGGCCACTTCGACCTGACGACCTTCCCTAGTAAGAAGGGGAAACGTTGCTGGAAAATGCTATAAAAATCTTTGAAAATGGCACCGGGCGCCCATCTGTTCAATATTCCTGTATACCTTCTAAAAGACAGACGGGTTATACTGTGCCATAGGAACTGTACTGTCAATGCCAACAATCTGGCTGACTACAGGATATAGAGATGATGTATGTCGACGTCGGTACGATTATTGCTCTGATCTCCAGAAGTGTTTAGGGTTCAGATGACCAAGCGCTAAGCTCCATGTTACACTGAATAGCACTTGTTGCACAGCGGTTTGGACTGGGGCCTGTAACCTCCTCCTCTCATGCTTATATACAACATGCAGTACATACGAGCACTGCGAGAACATTATTGCTTGAGGATAGGAATTATTCACTGCAGCGCTCTTCAGATCTGCCTGATAATAAGAAAAGCATAGCATCCTTCATTGATGACGGGAGCTATGGGAAGCAAAAGCTTCTCAAAAGGTATTTCGCAACAGTCTTATTCACCGCGACCCTAACAACTATTATAGTTTACTTTCATTTTACTGGCAGCAACCTTCAAAAGAAGACATTATCTTTCCATGGACATTTGAATGGATTCCTAGTTATACCGATAGAGTCTGGTGTTCTTTTTTCCAAATGTGGGGAACTAAATCTAGTGTTCGAACCTCGCTTGTGAGCCGTCGGCAAAGGTTGTAACATTGTTTAGTGTTATACAACATTCGGAAAATAAGCAGAGTCCTTCCTGTTCGTATAAGGTCCCCGTAGATGGGGAAGAATCATAGAAACTCAAACAAATGTCTGCAGCTACCGAAAAAGCTTTCTAAATTTTGTTTATGAATTACTTGCTTACTTTTTGGCTTACATCATTGCTGCGTACTACAAATAAAGGTGGCGGTGGCTGCGCTTTTGGTGTAACATTTTCATTTTGACACAATGGTGGTTATGTCTTTGTCCATCATAAAACTAGACGACAGTCGTCTTGAAGTGAAATATCTCGCGAAAAACCCATTTTATGCCATATTAACATGACACGCCTACTCCATTCACGGATAAGAAGTGGCACTCTGCGGAAGGAGACATAATCGTGACCACTCTTGTGCACGCTTATTTTGTAGGCCCAAAATGGCATCGATATTTCCACACCCTCCTCATATTTTGTTAATGACCAATATTGGATATTTATTTTAACCGCTCTTATCACATAGGTATTTCAAAAATGCATAAGAAAGAGAGTACAAAAAATATGGAAAACAACGTTTTGCTAAAACAACTTAATTCTTCATGATATGGATGTTTTTTCAGACTTTTGAATTTCAATCGGTGGGAGGAATAAAGTGTGAGAGGCGTCTGTTAAACGAGAACCAGTAGTGTAGACACTGTTAACAAAACGAGTTGCACTTCGAGCTCGACCACGCTTCTTGTCGGATCACCGATTCGTCGATATATACGTTTGTCTTGTGCGCAAAAGTGGCTGCCACACAGCTCTGCACATGCAGGACAGATGATTCGAGTTGTGATAGTGCCAATACCGTGAAGACGCTGAATGAAAAGGCGATTTCGAATGGACGTTTTCAACTCACGTCGGAATAAGCGCACTTAAATGCGTTTCTGACTACCGACTCGGTGAGTTCTGCGGATTAACCCACGCATATGAAGGTGGAGAGCCTGATGGGCGAGAGCGCAATTCAGTCTGGATGTTTGCCTCAAAACGTTTCACGTGGTGACCTTTACTATTCCACGCCCATCGCCCCACACTTACTTAGTGCCAGGACGGCGCCATCGGCGTGGTTGAGTGACCAAAGCCAAATTTTTTCCCCGTCAGCGCCATCTTATCCTTCTTTTCATCCCTTCGTGGCTCGGTAATATGGTACTATACTTGCGGGAAGAAAATAACACAGATTCATTTGTGCATGGATTGGCCTTCCTGAATCAAAGTATTCCTCACATATCATTCAATATGCCACTAGGATACCTTGTGAGGGTAAAACGCGCAGCGCATTTTGAAAGTAAAACGATCAATGCCTGGAGTTATTCCAGGACTTAAACTTGAAAGTTCGATGCTGATGACCATGTCATCACCACTTAGTTATTGGAGGTGATTCGAGAAGGCTGATTCCACCTTCTACATATGTGCTTATACCAGCTAAATATGCCCTTCTATTTCTCTGCTGCGTGGCACATATCTTTGCACGATGTGCGGTCTTCTCTCATCATTTTCAACTCGCATAACATTTATTGATTCTTGAAAAATCTCAAAGGTTTGAGAAATATGTTGTGAGCGTCGCAAACTTTAGGCCAGCCACCTTTTGAGCTCATTTGCTTGCTGCCTTCTGTAGCTGCTAGTTGATTTCTACGGGATGCTCTCCTGTGGCTTTATCGCGAGTGTCGATTATCCTCTTAGCTATGGCAAAAACCATTATACCAAGATGGCTCTTTTTGATGGTCCTCTGACTGAGACTGCCGGAAGAAGCTTCGACCCACTAGCCGTTATTTGGCACCGATTGGGTTCTGCCAAATGGACTGCAGCACCTGAGCATCCTCCTTGATTTTGGAAAGAGTCGAAAGTGGAAAGTTTTGACTCCACATGTTTGAGCGGCCACTTGCTCCATTCGACTTGATAACGTCTTATTCTACTTGATTCCTCATGACACCTACGACTACTCACATAGTCGAAGGAAGTTAAAGGAACGGTCCGCGATGACCTATGAAAATGCAAGAGGTTATGTGGGAAGGTAGTGCGGTCCGGAGTGGACAACCCTGTGCCAGTTTCGCGGCGGAAAGTTGTACGGTAAAGGAATTAAGGCGCAAAGTTGCTTCAGTGGTACATCCCTTTTTCCAGTGACTCCGCCTCCAGACTCCGCCTCCAAAGTCGGCCTTCCAGCCAAAAGTAATGCTCCCGGGCAAGTATCATGTGAGTGGATGCATTCAGTGTCTCTTGTAGAATCATAAGGTACATTACTGGGAATCAACCGAGTGGAAGAGGCCTGACGAATGCGTTTCCAACGTTCCTTTGCCATTTTCTCTTCATAGACGGTTCACTTGGCGAAATTTCTTCCACATTTCTGCAACATCACCTAGGCTTTTTATCCCGGACCGTACCTTCAAGGAGTGAAGGTCTCATGATCACTAGATCTACAAGCAGCAGTGGTTTATTCAGAAATGTTGGAAAGTTCCGACAGCCGAAATCCAACATTGTTCCCGAAGGGGTTTTCTGAGCCGTCACCGTCGTCGAGCACAAACGAACTGGGTACTAAATTTCCAGCTTCCTATACTCATGGTGTAGTCCTGCTTTTACGCCTACCGTTGACTACTCGTCTTCCTATTTCGTCAGTATCGTCAACAGTCCAAGAAAAAAAGGCCGTTACTGCTATTTCCTAGTGAAGCTCAAAATCGTAACTTGAAAATCGAAGAAGCCTGAATGGGTATATTTTCTGTTTTCCGCATTTCCTATGTTCTGACTCTGTGCAATCCATTCTGCGGCTCGGAAAAGGAGGAATCTCACGCTGATCCACATCACTGCAGAACAGACATCTGCTTCTTGGACTAAAAGTCTACGGCTTTCTGTAGGGGATGCATCCGGCAGCTTCCTCTGCACTGGTGATACGCTGCAGATATTAGTAATGCACAGGTCATCCCATTCAAACACGTGGAGCATATATAGGAATGACAGGGAAGCAGAAGGACCAGCGACGCCATGTTCCATGTCATTTGTAGGCTCGTGAACTTGCTTGCTCACCCACCAAACTTTCCAGCCAGTTACAGAAGTAAAACTTGAATAACCGAAACGAAAGCTGAGTAGTCAAAAGCAGTGCTGGATATTAAATCGGGCCACATGAAGAGGGGACGCTACTCGAATAAATCTTATGATGAAACAATCGTTGTGCAGAAGCCCAAGCAGTAATTTTCTTCGGAGACCACTACTTTAATTAACACCCCGATTCAAGATCGTTTCGTGGGTGGTCTCTAACTCCGGACCTAGATTCATAAGCGTCTTTCTGAAAGAATGCAGATGGGAAGCCCTTTATTTTTCCATGAGGATCCACGTAGACTAAAACGGATAATCGTCATGGCAATGGATTTTTGTTCAGTGGCGTTAAGACGGCTCAATCCGAAGAACAAGACGCTCACTGTGGTTAATAAATCCTTCAAAGCCAGACCAACAAAAGCATGACACAACGAAACTGCAAGAATGTCCTTCCCATAACAATGCCTTGGATTCAGTCGCTTCGTTCGCACATACCTACCGCCGGGCGATTTCATCTGTGGCGGTCAACTGGAGTCATTGTCTAGTGACCATTGCTTCGACGACTTGTCGACTGCGAAACTAACGTGAACAGCATTTTATTTGCACTTGTTGAGAACGGACGTTCTAAGGTCCTAACGCTTCCTGGCACAAAGCGGGTCACTGTGTAAAGAACCCACAGTTGCTAACTTCGCTCTCAGTCGTGATGGGGGAAGAACGGATTGTTGATGTTTGCCTCCGCCTACCTCTACCTACATCTACCAGCTGTGATTGGTCAGTGGTCGATTTATCGAAAAAACAATTAGTGGTGGAAACGCGACAAATGCGGCAGCCTATCCTTCTTGAAACCGACCCGAATGATTGTGACCATACCAATTGTACGTGCAATAAAACGTGAAACCAAAATGGTTTCTGTATATTCTTTCCGAAACAAACCTCTCACGCTTGTGAATGAGACATGTTCACTAGAGAACTGAACACTTCAAATCATCTCAGGCAGAAAAAATGATTTTTCGTAGGCATGAACAATATTTATGTACCTTTTCGATGTAGATGAACTGCCCTGCTCGATAGCATGGATAGAATCGTGAGTGTTGCGTTTTAATCATGAGTCGATTACCTCTGCAAATTGCCTGAAATATACAGCTACTCTTCCTTTTAAGACAACAAGGTACTGTTTCAAAAAAAACCTCAGTTTAGTTTTGGGTGTTGCTTTGCCCGTTTTGAAATCATATCATCGCATAATTGGTGTAAATTGTAACCCCTCATGAGATGTCGACTACTGATACTAGAACTTGGAGACATAAGGTGCAACAATTTAGGTGAAAGTCGGAAATGACAGTAGAGGTGCTTAAGAGTATACTACTGACGAAAGCGAGAGCAAAGCAGGAAAAACTGAAGAAATGAGTGCCGCGCGGAAGCGGAAAAGTGTACAGCTGCATTAGAGTAGGTTAGGACAAGATTGCTGTTTGCGTTATACTGACATCCTCCTTTGAAGACAGCGCCCGCGATTGACTTTGGCAAGTTGGCTCAGAAGTGTTAGAATATGTGGCAAGTATCAATCAAAAAAGTAAACAAAAAAGCGTATGATAAGAACCTATTCAACTGAACCCACTCGAACGAGTTCTGCAGAACGACTTCCCTGGAACTTTTCGCCGCCTCTCTGCGGCTAGTTTGCATGAGGCCATTACCTAAGTTGCTTTAACGTGCTATCTTATCTATCTATCTAATCTAATCTAACTAATCTATTGCATCTATTAGTCAATTCTCTATCAGTGTACGAGACGAACGCTAAAAATTTAGCGATTATCAATGACCAGCGAGGACTGATAACGGGAAATCAAGGGATTCGGGGTTAGTACGACAGGCGGAGTCAGCTTATCATTGTTGACTCCGCCTTCGTCTATCAATCGATTTCGAGTCCCAGGAATGGGATATCCTCTGTGGTTGCAGACTCCGCGATCTTGTACAGTACAGGGTTTCTTCGCCTTGGTTGATCGCGGATGCTGTTTTCGAGAGATACGCCTGCATGCGGGATGAATATATACATTTTTCTTTTTTAACTACGAATTTCCCAGCACTCTCCTACTTTTCGAACAGAATTCCTTTCTCCAAATCCAATTCACTCCTTTTCAAACCAAATTCACAGCTGTTCAAATCGAATTCACTATTCAAACGAGACTTTGAGGCTTCTTGAAACAATTTCACGACTTTTCGGATCAAATTCACATTACTTGAATTAGATTCTGGAATTTTAGATCTGGCTGCATGTGCCACACAATTATTACAGGCGATGCGGTGAGAAATTAAGAAGGCTGAAAAAAACAACAAAAATCCGAATCTGCAGCAATTTTCCCCAGAAAGTTGGCGAGTTGGACACGTGTTGATGTACAGTCCTTCTGAGTTAACGTGTATGTGTCCAATATAACAAAAACGCAGAAAAGTCTCAGAAGCAGAAGTTATCAATAAGTTTTCAAAAATTATGACCACGCTGAAACATGGGCATGAATATTGGAGCGGAGCCTGCAGTAGTTCCATTGCGGCATGCAAGCTAGTCCTGAACTTGATTGGAAAAGTCACGAGTTTTCGTTTTGAAAAGTCGTGA
>MU933993.1:0-16313 GCA_036418165.1 Cooperia oncophora
TGGGCCTAAGGGGTGTCCATGGGCCTAATTAGTCAGCTTCTAGCGGAGTTCTTGCCGTTTTTCACATTTTGAAAGTAGCGCAGCCTCAAAAATCGCCTTCCGGATCGTCCGACACATTTGAGAGGTCATAGCCTTATTTTATCGCGGAATGTGCCTTTAATCATAGCCGAACGCACTAGTTATCTGCGCCGTTTCCCTTCTGGTTCTTCTTTACCGCTGGGTGCGTGTTTTGCTACAGAATTTCGGTATTGACAACTGCAAATGCTGCATATTGAAAATAGCGACGGCGGAGTCTGGTGGCGGCACTATGGTATCGGACTATCCTCCAATCCCGTTCTGCTCCTTTGAGCAGGGAAAGTAGCAGCGGCGGGCCCATCTTACCTCGCACGTGGCAAGGAGCGTCCTTGCAGGTGGTGTGCAGTTGGTCTTTAAGCGCTGCAGTGTCAGAGAGGGCCAAGAAAGAAAGAAAAGCGACCATTCCGATTCAGTTTTGGTGGATAGATGGAAGGTTCCCGCCTCCACCCGGTCTCCTCGGCCTCACTGCGATGGTTACTTTGGAGCAAATCTCGATGATAACACTGCAAACTTTTTCTATTTCCGCTCTTGGGGAAGAGTAACTGCAAATATTTTTGACAGCTATTGCATCTTTTCGACGGATGGTTTCAGTAAAACCGAGAATACCCCCTCCCAAGGACGTTCTTTCGCTTCACATTCCCTTCTTTTTTTCATCATCTTTTCTCCTTTTTCTCTGTTAGTACAATGAACTCTATAAAGGCTGTTCTCTTTTTTGTTCACAAATCACAAACTATGGTTGAACTGGAAAGTACTGGGATGAGAACGTGATTGGCATGGAATCTTACCTGAAATGACGTCTCCAAGTTGCCACAGTTTTTCCATTGCTATCGATAACCGAAACCAGATTTCTCCCAGTGTTCCCCTTCCTTTCCAGTATTCCCTAATAATCATCCAATTTCATGTGCCAGTTTGCGTCTTGCCAAGCAATTCCCACTTAACTCCGTTTTTATAGTTATAAAAATTTTTTAGAACATTCTCGTGTTTCTCTGCCATTCAGAAGCTCTCATTTCTCATTTTTTTCAATTCAAATAGCTTCCTAGTACAAAAATGGGCCATTCACTATCGCTACATTTATGGGACGCACTAGCCGGGGATCAAGCAACGGACCAAATGTTGTAGGACGCACCCAAACCCTCCATCGAGACAATGGCCTTTCGTTGAGGAAGACTGCTGGTTTAGTGCAGCGGGGAGCGAGCGCTGAGGAATCCTTGACGGAAACCGTCTTTTAGCCGGATGTGTTTGCTTTCATTGTTGATTTTTCATGTTTAAACGCGCTGTGCCCCCCCTAGCTCTGCGGGGTGACAGGTATGTGCAGTTGATCAGAACTGTTCAACTCCCACCGTCTCCCATATTGAAGGAAAAACGATGAGGGCCGCCGCAGCTGTAGAAGTCGCCACTTTCGTTACTCGAAAGTGGGCCGAAATGAGGCTCTAGTATAGTGAGGGCTAGAGCCATTCTCGGGCTCCACACACAGGCAAAGCATGAGACACGCAACGCGCCGCAAGACTAGGCGCACGCCTAACTGTGGTCGAACGAGCTGCTTGTCTGTGCCCTCTCTCGCTCTTTACCGCAGTAGGCAGCTTCGTGTTCGTTGTCATGTTGCATTCGCTGCCAGACCTTGGCGTGACGCAATTACCGTACCCTGCAGACAGCTGGAAGTCAGAATTAGGATAGTACTACAACAAAGTCCCTCGGCGCTTCAAGCGAAGAAAGTGGCACGCTTCTGTAGATGCCTGCCTCTTCTTGCTCACCTCGCACATGGCAAGGATCTTGGAGGAAGGCGTACAGTGTGATCGATAACTTTTTGTCGGCATTTCCGAAACAGTTGGACTGTGTGGAAAAGGCTAATGCGAATTAGCTGACTTGTGATCTATTCTGCCACATACATTTTTTTTACATTTTCGACCAGTTTACACCTCCAAGAACTTTCACAGAACTATCATCAAACATAACACCGAACCAGAAGTTTTGACTCGACATTCCCGATGGAACGAACTGGTAAAGAGCTGATGCTTTTTCCCTCAGATGCGGAAGGAATGCTAATCCCTCAGATGCGGAAGGAATGCTACCTTCAACTAGAGGCGTCGTCTGTCTCTGTTCCCTTTCCTCTGAATCCTCGCAGCCGCCTGTGCGCGCGCTATTAGCCCACTTGGAAACGCCCATTTCTGCCCTCAGATATGAACTGTACTGAACACGGACAGAAATGTTGTGACTTTTTTCACAGGTGGCCAGATGAGGGCAGCTTAGCTTCAGTATAGAGATCCAACTCTCTGCTCGTCCAACTCTTTCAATCGAACTCAACCGAACCGCCCACCAGAAGATTCTACAGTTGTCACTTTACACGTCACGGTTTGGGCGGAGTTTAGACTGCTTCTGTGCCTCTTTTGTAGCAAAATTCCACCTTCAGAACCACCTTCAGAAATGAAAGGTTATTCGACGAAATGGTGCTGACGTGGGCGATTTCTGTCATTTTTCATAAGTCTGTTCAAAAAAATTGCATCGGTGACAAGGTCGTCTTGCACGCCGCGTCTGCAGACTCGGTTTCAGCTATCAGTTATCTATCGTAGAGCAGATGAAGATCCTGAGTGTAAGGTCAGTGAGAGCGTCAGTCTTGGCAAAGAACTGATCTGTTACCAAAGAAGCTAATGCACCACATTTTCTTCAAAAGTATGATAAAATGACAAGGCGTACAGGGTCGACACGCCCAGCACGAACGATTATTGTGCCCCTTAGCAGACGTTGCGTAGCGCCTTTTCCAACTAAAGAACCTGATAGCGCCAACGAAGGTGCAACATGCCGACCCGGACGCCCACCGCAACCGCCCGCCCACAGTCACCCAGACAGGCCGGACAGTCACATCGGCTGATACCCTTATCGTTTCATTTATGAAGTACAATTGAATCGTTACTACATGGATATATGAATACATACGCGCAGCCGTATTTATCGAAGCGGTTGTCGGCACAATGCTAACGGGAAACAAGGCCAAAAATGCTCGTCCAACGCTAAGCAGAACAAAGACTTTTTCGACCGTTTCACTTCACCTTTTCTGTATTTTCCCCACTATGCAGCACCGATGCTACTGTTTTCGGTAATACCAGTTATCGTGCCTTATGCCTTTGAATCTTGCTCGCTTCGGCTATGACTTATCATGGTGTACTTCTGCTACGGTTTCACTTTCTGACGGTTGAGGACGCAGACATGCTTCGAATCACCCAAGAGCGACAGGGATTCAGGCCCATGTAAATTCCTAGGGGCACTTGATGCGACTGGGTCCCGGAGGTCGAAACTGCGTAAACTCATCCCAGTTCATTGCCTACGGGGGCCCTTATTAAGAACGCCTGCCAGCGAGTTTCCGTTTGTTTATTTTTCTCCAATACCCTATGTTAGACATCATTATGTCGAGGGGAAGTCTGAGCCCCGCCCGCAAGCTGCATTGGTCGATGCGGGCGCGATCGAGGATGGTACGTGCCAGGCATTAGGCTAAGATGTAGGACATTCCAGTATTTACAAAACACTGAGGGGTTTGTTATTTTAGGATGTCTAAGGTCCGTTACGGTAGGAGGCGGCAGTCACCGTAAGTGCCACAAGGCAGAATAGCAGTCTCACTTGCCTTTGCACTCTCTCGCCTTTTGTCGTCTGATCTCTCGTCCATGTACCCAATGTTTCTTCACCGTGTGCTCATATGGTGCAACCATGCAAAAGGAACTCTTAGCGCGTTTTCTACGGTTCTAGTGACCGAAAACTCATGGTTTATCACCCCTGCCCCTGACTTCCCGAGTAACTTTACTGTAGACAGTTTTCTGTACCGTCTGCGTCATAATCACGTTACTGGGTCATTGATTACATTGCGCCAACTCTAATGTGAATTAGCCTTTTCGGGTTACTCTTACCTCTCTCTTACCTGAGAGAGGTCCGATTATTCTGCTAGTCTCGGCCCATAATGCTCGAGTACGGCACATAATCATCAAAACCCCGCCGTCTACCACTATCTCCCATACGATTTCCCATCAGAGTCCCACTTCACCCACTGCTTTGCCCGTTCCCCACGAAAATTTCGCTGATGGAGAAGGAGGGGGACGGAGATGGCAGTGGGGGTTGAAGGGTGGGGAAAAGGAGCGTCCTAGCTCTAGAATCTCTCCAATCTCTCCATGTGAGACCACTTTAAGAGGAATTCGACTATATAATAGAACCTCCTCGTCAATGACTCAGTACAATAGTAGATTCTGGTGGGCAACAAATTCCCTGAAAAAAAGCGTTTTTGAATGGAACCACCCCTGTGCCCCCTCTGTGCCACACCCACTTCATTATGTCACATCGATGACACTAACTATCGCTCCGTTCATTAATCAACACGATAAAAACATCGCCTACTTACGCTCATAATTGTGAAGGTATGATGATTAATTAGGCACCGGAAGTGATTATCATTGAAACTTCGTTTATACTGTATAAGTAGTCTTTTATTGCTTTTATTGGGTTATGGGTTACGGGATACCGTAGTCCCTCTCCCAATCAATGATTTCATCGATTCTATTGAAATCAATCGATGAAACGACATTTTGTACGGTGTGTGTCCATTCTTGCAGAGACTAATGTGTGCGCCCGTTGAGATTTCACTAATTGATCAAGAATGATAAGAGAAGCTCTCACACATGGGAACGACCATGTGGTCTACCGTTCAAGGCTACCCTAAAAATTTTTTGGCCTTCTGCCAACTCTTCAATTTTGTTGTCAAGGGCCTTTTTCTAGAACCTCTCAAGAATGGTAATGCCGATACGCTCAAAGTATTCTCCCAATCGTTTATTCCGTTTCCAGTTGAGATCACCTTCGCGTCATTTCGCGACGAAGTGTATGTAAATTGTTTTTATTGGATAGTACCAGCCTGCAAATAGTTAGTAAACATTTGAATATTGATTAATTGCGTCTGTAAGATCTATAATAAATAACACGATTAAAATTGAATTATACTGAAGTGTCGGAAAGAGCCTGTTTTTGTGATTTTCTGCTGCTTGTGTTACGTTTATGCATTTCGCCCCTTTCTGATTAGGGCTTATCGTTGTTGGGAATCCCCAACAGGGGAAGGGGGGTCATTATTTGGGCTGAGAAAAATTTATTTTGATAGTTGATTTTTCTCGCTTCACGGACGTTGTAAATGGGGGGGGGGGTCGTACTTGCTCATTGTTGGGAGGGGGGGGGGGGCGGTCGCATTCACTTTCTGGCCTTTCTAGGAGTGGTGGGAGTGGTGGTTGACGTTTCGTGACTTTCCTGTTTCATGCATACCATATACCCCCCCCTCCGCGTATCCGCCTGACGCTCGATTCCGATCAGGAGGGAACAGAGGGCCGGAGGGGGGGAGGGGGTTGTGCTTCATCCCCCAAGAAAATGTATGGGGAGGGGGGTCGTACGGACTGGACCAAAATCACCCACTAATGATGTTCCCTGTTTCTGATAGTACTGGGAGAGGTGTTCGGGTGTTTCGAAGAGGGCATTTTTGCACTTCCGCTAGTTGCTTTTGTGAGGTCATGTTGAATATCAGGGTCACTTTGGTTCGTGTGAAGCTGTGAAATTGTTCGAGTGAACCACCTTGATCAGAATATTCAACAGGTCTTCACAGGGCGGCCTTGTGCAAGCTCCATTGAAGTGCTACTCGCCACCACAGAGCCAATTGCCCGGGGGGGAAAAAAAAAAAACAATTACCGGTTTTCCTCCACCATACTCAACCCTCGGCTTAGCCTCTGAATCGGAAATCTTTAATCAGAGCAGGAATCGGAGCCTATAAAGCTGTTTGCGAGGACTTTCTATGAGGATTAGTTGCCCATTCGAGCCCTCAACTCGTTCCCCATGTAGGAATGTGACCGGTAGCAATGGGGTTCCATTGAAAAGTGAAGTCTACCGGTAAGCTACTGGTCAGTCTGGGCAGGAGTACGCTATCAACTACTATAACGTTTCTGCTTAAAGTAGATTTCATGGCGCAATCTAAGGGGATGAGATCATTATTAATCTCATTGCCATTTACCCTTGCTCTTTGAAAGTCCTGAAATGAAGTGAACTTTGGTTACATTCAGGGCTCTGACCCCTGCAATTAATAGGGCGTGTGAGGGGGCGTGGATTGGAGCGCTGCCAAGGCGACCGTTTCCAACCATGACGTCCCACGACGTGACATCTTGAACTTTTCTGCGTGGTCCTGTTACGAAACCCTGTGGATACACGAAGTAGAGGCAGCGTCTGTCACAGCATCCGTATGGCGAGACGAAACAGAGTTTTTAAGGGGAGGGGACTCCGGGGTGGGTGAGCTACCTGTAGTCGGTGAAAACCTGAAGTGAGCGAAGTCACAATGGTCATACATAGAGTGCCATGCAGACGAGAGAGTACAGAGAAAAAGAGAAGATCGACGCGTGCAAAGGTATTGAGTTCAAGTTGTCCGCAGACCCACCATTTCACTCTCCTTCACACGCCCCCTATCGTTGGCAAAAATCATGACTATTCTTCCGCAGTGGGAGGCGGTCAAGAGACTCGTAATTTGTCCTCCGCCGCGCGCTGCAGTGGGTGCGCCGTTTTCTTGACTCGTGGTCCTGTCGATTGGAGAATCGGGCTTCATGTGGACCCCGACATCTTAGACATTCATGAGTATTTTCGGTTCTGGATTGCCTGTTGTTGCTATCTCCTCTCCTGGAACCATCGTCATTTGCGGGCGCGACGCCGCAGGCGACGAACCCACCAGCGCGGTGAATTACGATTCTCTTGTCACATACCCCTTCCACAATACATGCAGCTTTTCCACTGTTCAATCTCATTTTGACTCCATAGTCGTCCATTACTATTCTCCACCTCTCAGTCCCTTTTGGCTCAGCTCGACGTAGGGTGGGGCGTGTTGTACTTCCGCTCCTTCCCTTCAACGTTTCAAGCTATCAAGTGGAGATTGCGAAAATTTACGTGTCAGCGAAAATGCAAAGGGTCCCTTCTAAGCGAAACGGCGCCCTGTCTATTGATTAGACTTTATTTAGCTTGAGAAAGATATATAAAGCAAAAACCTCACATCTCAAAGTAGCAAGAGCACCAATTCGTTTCGCCATGTCACATTTCTCCTAGTTTATTTTTGCTCGATGATAAATGAGACGGTACAAAAGTGACTGATAGCGATACCAGTTCGAGGTTCCTATTGTCACATTTGATGACTCAAAAATAGTAGGCCTCGCTAGTCTTGAGAGAATGCAATCAATTCTTCCCCTGATTCAATGTAAGAGACGCTCTGGTTCCTCTGTTCCAACCCCTCCAACTGCTCGCTTGCTGAGACTCTACACTAGTTTACAGGTAATTTTGTGTATCATCTTTCCCTGAAGAACCCTCTGGCAACGGCCTTGCCAGGTTTGCAGAGGGGGCAGGGCACGCCATTTTTGTGAATGATCACACGCTGGCTATTTGACCGCGAGGGAGGAGGTATACTTGGTCGTTTTTGTGGAGAGGGATGCCACAAGATCTGTCAACTGCTATTTCTATAGTTGAAAATGTAGTGTAAATTGACGACTCCCGCTCCCCCCCCCCCCGCTCGAAAGTAAAATTTTGGGGAAAAACAAGAAATTGTTCGGAATTTCGGGAGAATTGGGGAAAAATCTGAGAAGTTTTCCTGTTTTACACTGGATATATAACCTAGAAAAAGTCGAAGGACGTTGGGAAAGTCTAAGAAAGTGGTAGGTAGCATGGGGTCGTGTTGAGGATGAATTAGGGGGCTCGTTTCTCAGGAAATAATCACAACACGATGGTGTGCCCTGCCTTAGAGATACCGTTCAATCTCGCCGCACAATATTTCGATGAGAGCACGCAGAATAGCAGACGTTGACGTGACAAACAGGGCATATCGTTGTTGGGGAATCCCATAAGGGGAGGGGGGGGGGGCTGGTCGTATTTGCCGCAGGAGGGCGGGGGTCATATTTGGGTTAGAAAAATTTATTTTTCATAGTTGATTTTTCTTGCTTCACGGACGTTGTAAAAGGAGGAAGGTCGTACTTGCTCATTGTTGAGGAGGGAGGGTCGTATTTACTTTCTTCTTTTTTGTCCTTTCTAGGAATGGTGGTTGGCTTTTCATGATTTTCCTGTTTCATGCGTATTATATATCCCCCCCCACCCCGACTAAAATCCCCAACCAATGATGTGCCCTGGTTACAAAACAGTGGGGCCCCGTAACCCTGATGCAACCTCATCACGATGAAATTAAACAGGTCGGGCTGTCGCGAAGTGCATCGCAACTCGTCTAACGACTTTGAACTCGTCTATGTTCGTGTTGAATCAGCTGGGTAACTTGTGACCTCAGTTTATTGAACAGGTTTCTAAATCACGATTTTAGGCTATTGTTCCTTTGTTCGGCCCCTCCCTTCCGATTTGTTACTTACTTTTTCTCCTTTTCATTGAACCCGTTTGAACTTTTCAATTTACCCTTGGAATTTAGATGAACTCAACGGCATCAGACACGATAAATCGTTAATTGGATGTAGGTAAAGCATTCCTAGCAGAGGAAGTTACGGTCTCCCTGACAAAGGGCCGTTCCTTGTTTAACTGGTGTTTTCCCTTTGCGGGATTTCTTTAGAAAGCAGGTCAATATGAGTAAAGAAAATTTTTGGGCACTATTTACCCTTTACTGCCCCAACCATCCAGAATTGAGCCGGTTTTGACCGACTTTTTTCTCCGTGGACAGATTTGGCTCAAATGTTGTCTCCTAGGGTAAGTTTGACCTCCTGAATACGAATATCACATTCTTAGCCTGAAAAAAACTTTCTGCGCCGCGCGCCACCTGCGCCGAGTGACTTGGAGTAATTTGGCTGCCAGCGCTCGTTAGCACCGAGCGCAAGAGGAAGGTTTTGGGTCTAGCGAATGTGATATTCATGTTCAGGAGGTTGGACTACCTCCAGGAACAAGTTTTTAGCAACTTTGGTGGATCAGAGTATTTTGGCGCCGGCTCCTGTGGCGCGGGCGCCAGGATGTTTCGCGCCGAGCGGATGTGATATTCGTATTCAGGAGGTCAAACTACCCTAGGGAACAAATTTTTAGTCCAATTCTGTCCAATGCAGAAAAAAGTCGTCCAAAAACCGGCCTGTTTTTGGAAGACTGTGGCAGTTACAAGGGTACAATAGTGCCAATTTTTTTTATCATCTATTTATCCAGTCTATCTTTCTTGGGCATATTGCGAATTATCCTTACTCGCAGTCTTTTTTTTTACGTTTCAGACTTCTTTCGTCGTTTTTGGTGGTTATTTTTACTTGATTGACCGCGTGTTCAACGCTCCTTCTAGTGATGTAATCAGAGACCGCCGTCCGACAGGTATTAGAAGGGTGAAAATATAGTGTCAGGGGAGGTAGCTGCGCATGCGCGGACAACAACTTTGTACCGCTTCCGCGGCAAAAAGTTGTAAGGAAGAGGAGCTATAGCTCAATATAGGTCCAGATGACGCCTCCTTTTCTCCAGTGCCACCGCCTCAGACTCCGCCCTTAAGGTCCGGCTTTCACTGAAAAACGAACCTGCTGGACAAAAAAGCATGAAAATCGTGCCTATGATATAGTACTGTTATAGTCGTAGAGTTTCTTATCGGGGGAATCAGCGATCGTGCGGATGGGCGTAGAATGGAGAGTGGAGTTGGAGGCAAGCACGTACAAACTGTACGAAATCGGTTTTATCTAGGGCCATTGTTTTTTTCTTTTTTTTTCTACACTATCGAATACTCAGTACTTTGTCATGTTTATGCAAATCCCTAATCCACTATCTGCGATGGCGAATGATCGCGGGCTGTGCCTTCAATGTGACCCTATTTTTATTAAGAATATTTTTCAAGGTTTTCTTCAACTTTGCACTGCTTGTTTTGCGCTCATGTTTGCATTTGAATGAGGGTAGGGCATTGCGTTTCTCGTCTACTTTCCATCGAGAGTTGTTGTTTTGCCACAAATTATCTCTACAAGGGTTAGAAAGTTGGTCCTCACAAAACTCTGACCGTGTCTCGCCTCCATAACTTCGCCAGATTTCACTCGATGCCATTCGATGGCTCGACCACACCGAAGGAGAGTATCGTGAAAATGATACCTCCCCGACGAAGAAGCGCTTGATTCCCGTGTATTCCAATTACGATGATTTTTCTGGACTCCCATTGTTGGAAGTATGCTACTCACTTGCTCAATTGCCCAATGAAAGCAATATGAAGGGCCTGTGCCGAGCGTTTTCGACCGTTTCCTCCCGTTTTAGCTTCAATTTCGCACGATTTAGCCCTTGCACTTGCGCTTCCTTCAGAGAACCAGATCATGGTTCCCTATCCCTACCTCACCGGTTTTTCAAAGGTTTACGTTTTTAAGCGAACATTTCATCCCAAAGATGTCAGTCAAGAATGTTATTTCAAGTGTGCTTTTACAGGGCGGGAGTTCTGTTAATCAATATTACCATTTTATTATCAATTTTTTGATATATTTCTATAGCCTTCTATTCGTGTTATTTTTATACTTCACACACTATTTATTTTTGGCACTCTGTCTTATACAGCGGATTTCCAACCGGTGCAGTACATTCTTCCACCTAACGCATCTGCTTTGTTATCTGTAAGACTCTATGCTGCTCCTATCAGTACCCAATCAGTTAGCAGTGGCTGTGCTGCTTTGTGTCAAGTCAACTAGCTAGGAAATACCCTGCCTGGACGCTATTCCGTGACTCGAGACTCGAAGACTGTTAGTATTTATAGAGAGATAGTTCACTCCAACTAATTGTTGATTCCCTCCTAGGTAAGAAAAACCGCCAGTGGCTTCCCCTTATGAACTATGCTCTATGTCCCGTACATGGAAATGCGGTGACTTCCTGATCCTTTGGAACAAATGTAATGTTTGATCGGAGATTTCCATAAGAACAACTATCATATTAGGTTGTCCGGAAAGTTTTGTGCACCTATTTTTTGTACATTCACTGCTGATTAAAAACTCATTCTGCCTTGCTTCTCAGTAGCACATCCTGTAGAGAATTTCTTGCGCTATCTGATGGTATAATTGCCGTTTGATAAACCCCCTTTTTTCAAGATTTTTTCAAGCATGTGAAAAGAGCACTTCGGACGATTTTTTTCTTCGACTATAAATTGGGGCAATCCGCAATCGAAACAGCTCAACAAATTAACCAGGTGTGGGGGCCCAGTGCTAGAGAAAGCACTGTGCGGCAATGGCTCAACAAATTTCATTCTGGAGATTTCAGCCTTGAAGATGAACCTCATAGCGGTCGACCTAAAGCAATATCTGACGAGGATTTTAGGGGATTTTGGAGGCTGACCCATCCCAAACAGTTCGAGAGATAGCAGAAGCTAGGCGTTGGCAAATCCACTGTTGCAGATGGTCTGGAACGCATTGGGAAGGTGAAAAAACTCGACAATTGGGTGCCCCACAATCGGAGTGACCGGCAGGAATCGGCACGTCTCGAGGTTCCTTCTGCATTGCTTTTGCGCAGCAGAAACGACCTGTTTTTGGACCGAATTGTCACCTGTGATGAAAAATGGGTCATGTATGATAACAGGAGACGTTCCGGACAGTGGTTGGATTTCGACGAACCACCGAGGTAATTTTCAAAGCCGAACCTCACGAAAAAAAGATTCTGGTCACGGCTTGGTGGTCATCGGCTGGTGTGATCCACTATAACTTTTACCACCAGACCAATCCATCACAGCAGAACCCTACTGTGAAGAAATCGACGAATCGTACCAAAATTTTGGCCCGAAAAAAGGCCCGATTCCTTTGCATGACAACGCCCGCCCACATGTTTCACAAATCACTATCCATAAATTGAACGAATTGGGGGTTGAAGTTCTACCACACCCACCATATTCTTCCAGACCTTTCACCAACCGACTATCACCTTTTCATACATTTCAGAACTTTCAATTAGGACCAGGCAAAAAAGACCTTCGTAGATTTCGTGGATTCTCGACCACCCAGTTTTTTACTTTGATGGGATTTCTCGACTGCTGTCACATTGGCAAAAGTGTGCTGATTCGAATGGTGCCTATTTCGATTAAATCCGATGAGTATTAAAAAAGTTACGATCGTTTAAAGTGAAACACCCAAAACGCTGAGAACTTTCCGGACAACCTAATATTATCCTGTACTGCACGGAGGAATAATGATAATTGCCAAGAAACGACAATACCACCTCCCCCTCCGGAAAGCGCAGTCGTCGCCAGTTCAAATGAAGCACGCAGCCACGCCCACCTCATCTCTGGGATATGGAGTGTACACAGAATCTCTTTCTTTGCACAGGATAGATAAGCCGGCATTAGCAGCATTCAGGATTAGCCGAGAGCTTGCAACACGTTCGCGCTCTGTAAGTGAGTAGCGAGAGCATTAAGGCCTTCTGTCAACCCCACCCACCAATCAGCAGCTCCACCCAGAGATGAGGCAGCGATGCATCTACACTTGTGTACATAAGCACTACAGTACAGCTGTAGTAAAATCTACACCCCCCCGCCCCTCAAGCGAACCTGATTGTCGCCACTGTCCTTCGAACCCTTCGCTCTTCTTTATTTCTCTATTCTATTTTGTTCTCTGATCCTTTCCTGGTCTCCCACACCACAGTGTCACCTCCTCTCAAGCTGCTCCTCAAGTCAAGATCAGCACCAAGTTAGGGTTTTATTCAGTTTTGGCGGTCTGCTCCGCCTTTTTGCTCAATAATGAGTCAACTATCACTTCCAAATTTGCACTTGGACCTGAATACCCACTGAATGCAATCGCGAAATGCGTCTCTAACTATAAGACCAGTGTAAGTTGCGGAGAACGCTGTGTTAACAAAATATTGACTAAATTCCATGAACTGTAATAAATTGTGACCACTTTTTCTACGCTCCTCTAAGTTGACTGAGATTGGCGGCGCACTGTGATCTTTTGGTTTTGAAGGTCTTTTTTGTTCTTTATTTTATTTTTGTGTCAGCGGTGCCTTTATTGTGGCATGTTGACCATTCCAAAGTAATGCCGAACAGGATTAGGTCGCAATACGCGCGGAACATCAGTGGAGGCGAATTAAGAACGCGCCTTCCCTGATCAGGACATTACCATACATCATCTACGCACCCACATTACAGTTCTGTTACTCACCTTACATTACGTTTACTCACCTTCATATTACGTTAACTAATGTCCAGATATGATCTATGGAGCTGATCAGATTCCAAGTTTGAGGGCCTTACAAGTGACATTGACTTTGACGTTCCCTTGCACCTCTCGAAGAGCCTGAACCTCATCAGCCTGTAAGTCCTGATCGGCATTCTGGTTTTTGAAGGCCCTGCCATCACAAATTGTATAAAGAGCAGGGGTAACGTATTTTTCGTGGGCTTTCGCTGCTATTTACAATTAGTACCAGTGCTTTGTGGAGACGACATAATAGTTTGCCACAGAAAACAGGAGTCTGGGTAAATCACATTTTTCTGTTTCCCCGTTCGATGTCTTGTTGGCTTTCTCGTACTCACCACGTGCACTGATTCGTTCTATGGCTTCTCGCATAAATTCTATTATGTTATTACTTATTTTAGATTGTTTTATTTCTTTACTTTTGGATACTGCAGACCTGCCTCAGTAGAGACAGAATACGCCGAACTGTCAAACTGAATTTTCATAAAGACCTCTCGCCTTGCTATCCACCTGTTCATATATGTTATTTCTTCATGATTCCTCTAGCATCGGGAATATATTGCACCTAGGTTATCGCGTATCTAATAGCTGATATTGTACGCAATAGTTATTCTTCCCTACTTTTAGACAGACGCTGCGTGTATCGCCACCGGTAGGTCATGTATGAACGTCCTAAGGTTACGATCGTTGATCACGCACAACTTTGCTCACAATTAATCATCTGCTCAGATTCCACCATAGGAACCCCAGAAGGGTCGTACCGTGGTCGCTGGAGGGGGGCAGAGGGGTCGTGTCATGGCTTCGTTGAAAAAAGTTCTGGAATTGAAGACTTTCTTCGGCACGGATTTCCACCCACCAATTCATAAGTTCGCAGCTCACACCTACACCCCTCCCTCCCTGCACCGCAGCGCCACCTCAGTCGACAGCCTTTTTCGGAAAAACTGGGGAAAGCAACGAGGTGGTACGAAGTTAAGTAGCGGGTCCAGAGAACAATCTTCAGGTTCGAGTAAAGAGGGAAGAGGCTGTAATGAGGAGAAAAATTCAAGAGCGGCGTCGTAGTTTTGCAAGGAATTTTCTACAACGGCTAAGATGAGACTCACGAATCCAACTATCACATACACTTGACTTAACAAAACTGATGCTTTTGTGTAAATGTTTCCTTTTTTCAATTTCACTCTTTATTGAGTGTACCGTAGTGATCAGCAGGCGATAAGATTGCGTTCATACTTTGTGGCCAGCGATCCACCGCATCTACACAAAGACGTATCACTAGGTCGTGATGGCGTCATGGCAGTATCAAGCAAAATAGAGGAGCAATACAAGTATCGACTATGCAGTCCGACCAGCAAGATACATCCCACCGCTCTCCAGCGTCTACGCCAGCGAATCCACCACTTCTGCAAGCGTTCGAGACCTGAGGAAGTATAGATAACTGTCGAGCCGATCTGCCAGCGTCCGCGTCTACCAGCGTTCACCCAGCGTTCACTAGCGACTGGGAGTAGAGAGTGTGGGAATTAGGAGGGTAGCAAACAGCTGGATTAGGCGTCGTGAAATTACGGCGTGTGCAACCGCACACCGCACAACTGCTAAAGCATAGATTTATGCAATTTAATATACGTGTTGTAGTTGTGCGATTGCACACGCAAACAGAATAGATATTCACGACGCTTATCGAGCTGTTCGCTGCACCGTACAACTACACTAAAAACCCTCCTACATCCCCTTATTCTCTACTCCCGTTCGCTGGTGAACGCTGGTGGACGCTGGTAGGCGCTGACAGATGGTAGTATCTACAGTCCTCATCATTACGTACTGTCGGGGCGGCACAGCCGCGCTGCACTGTGACGCGACAGCGGCTGCGGCTCGGTGACGGTGAATCAGCTGATTTCGATGGAATTCGGCTGCAAATTTCTACTTTCAGCTCATTCAAGCTTACTTAAAGTGGAAGATGAGTTAACCTGAACAATTCTGAATTGTACTGGCTCCAACTTCCTTTATTTTTATGTCTGATATGCTCTTTTCCTTGTATTTTGCCTTATTTCAGGCATTTATTCAAATGGCTTGCATTCTTTCAGATTCATTCAGAGTCAGTACAATTTAAAATTGCTCAAAATAACTCACCTTCCACTTTCGAAGCTCGAAGAGTTGAAAAAGTGGGAATTTGCAGCCGAATTCCATCGAAATCAGCTGATTCACCGTCACCGAGCCGCTGTCGCGTCACAGTGCAGCGCGGCTGTGCCGCCCCGACAGTACGTAATGATGAGGACTGTACACATTCCAAGTCACTGACGCTGCCGGACCCTCGGACGCTGGTAGCGAACGCTGGCTGCCGCAAAGTTTGAACGCAGCAAAAGCTCCATTCACGACTGTAGAGGCATCCGAGGTAGATATTGGTGATGTGGAGCTCTGACATATCGTTATCACCAGAGGTTCGGACGACTGATGTTGCTTACTCTAACAATAAGATCGAATCGATTGCTTATGCCAATCGAGCCTTCTTTCCCTCTGGATTCGGTTTATTAGACCAGACCTTTTGGGTTCCTTTTTTTATTCGAAGATAAAACGAGCAACGGGAGATGAGCATTACCACACCTATGGCGCGGGTCATATCAGCGAGGTGGGAGAAGTGCGGTGTCAGCACGACTCTTCGCGGAGAAAAATCCTGGTACGATCCCCTTTCCGGCTCTAGTTGTTTGCTCTGACGAGAAGGATTAGACGTAACGACTCGCAAGCACTTGCGCCCGCTTATGATTCCATGGCAACTTAGCAGTGGAGCAGATCTGTTGGCCGGGTTGAAATCGCCAGGGCTTTTTCTGGGGGTGGTAGCTATTTTAGGTGGGGGAGGGGGGGCTTTTGAGAAACGGAAGGCGGCATGTGTAGCAATCTCTACTGTTGCGTTTTCTACATACTCGCATCCTGAATCTTCCCCCGCTATGAAATATTTCGAATGGGTTGTTATTGATAAATTGCGAACGGGTTTTTATGCTTCAGACAGAAATAACTCCTTTCAGGCGCAATCTTTTGCAAAATCAAAAACGCCCTAACAACGCCCAATAATTGCTCTTCAACAAGTTTTACAGTTTCCCTAAAGACCAGCTAGATCAGAAG